>SJYQ01003656.1:238954-306653 GCA_006410935.1 Redunca redunca
TAGGTGCAAAAGAGTTTTATTAAAATACATCTGTAAAAAGGTTTTAACTCTCTTAAATGACAAAAACAGCAACATCAAGATGAAATATTAAAACTGTAAGAACACAATACACCTACAACATATTTTAGGCTGTACTATTAAATATATTATTTGAACTTTTTAAACATAAATTGAATTTAATACTTAGCATATACATTGTTTGCTAAGAATCACCATGAGCATACCCATCAATTTGCTTCTTAATAAAAAGAAGTGATTGTCAGAATTTTCCAATCCAGACTTCAACAGAATGTTAAGCATGAACTTCCAGATGTTCAAGCTGGATTTAGAAAAGGCAAAAGAACCACATATCAAATTGCCAACAATCGCTGGATCATTGAAAAAGAGAGTTCCAGAAAAATCATCTACTTCTGCTTTATTGACTACACCAAAGCCTTTGACTGTGTGGATCACAACAAACTGTGGAAAATTCTGAAAGATGGGAATACCAGACCTCCTGACCTGCCTCCTGAGAAATCTGTATGCAGATCAATAAGCAACATTTAGAACTGGACATGGAAAAACAGATGGGTTCCAAATCAGGAAAGGAGCATATCAAGGCTGTATGTTGTCACCCTGTTTATTTACCTTATATACTGAGTCCATCATGAGAAATGCTGGACTGGATGAAGCACAAGCTGGAATCAAGATTGCCAGGAGAAATATCAATAACCTCAGATATGCAGATGACACCACCCTTATGGTAGAAAGCAAAGAAGAACTAAAGAGCCTCTTGATGAAAGTAAAAGAGGAGAGTGAAAAGCTGGCTTAAAACTCAACCTTCAAAAAACTAAGATCACAGTATCCAGTACCGTCACTTCATGGCTTTATTTTTTAGGGCCCTAAAATCACTGGAGATGGTGACTGCAGCCATGCAATTAAAATAAGCTTGCTCTTTAGAAGAAAAGCTAAGACCAACCTAGACAGCATATTAAAAAGCAGAGACATTACTTTACCAACAAATGTCTGTCTAGTCAAAGCTATGGTTGTTCCATTAGTCATGTATGCATGTGAGAGTTGGACTATAAAGAAAGCTGAGCACTGAAGAATTGATGCTTTTGAACTGTAGTGTTGGAGAAGACTCTTGAGAGTCCCTTGGACTGCAAAGAGATATAACCAATCCATCCTAAGGAAATCAGTCCTGAATATTCACTGAAAGGACTGATGCTGAAGCTGATACTCCAATACTTTGGCCACCTGATGTGAAGAACTGACTCACTGGAAAAGTCCCTGATGCTGGGAAAAATTGAAGGTGGGTGTAGCAGGGGCAACAGAGAGTGAGATGGTTGGATAGCATCATCAATGTGATGGACATGAGTTTGAGTAGGCTCTGGGAGTTGGTGATGGACAGGGAGGCCTGGCATGCTGCAGTCCATGGGGATGCAGAGTTGGACATGACTGAGTGACTGAATTGAACTGATAACAGAAGTAAGTAGTAGAATAACTGGAATGTCAGATGTCATCTAGAGGCAATATTCATGAAATGCTTGCACTTAACACTCAAAATATAATGACTCCTAGGCACCTCATACCCTAATTTTCCACGGGCTAGACTTGTTGATGGTAACACAAGTTCAAGGGAAAGAAAAAGGCATCATATATGAAACATCATTGTTAAAACAAAGATTACTTGATACCCTAAAAAACATAGTGAAAAGAGAAAGATTTTTTAAGGTCAGCTAGCAGACTGTGTGGATTACAGTAAACTGTGGAAAATTCTTAAAGAGATGGGAATACCAGACCACCTGATCTGCCTGTTGAAAAACTTATATGCAGGTCAGGAAGCAACAGTTAGAACTAGACATGGAACAACAGACTGGTTCCAAACTGGGAAAGGAGTCCTTCAAGGCTGTATATTGTCACCCTGCTTACTTAACTTATATGCAGTGTACATCATGAGAAAACTGGGCTGGAAGAAGCACAAGCTGGAATCAAGATTGCCAGGAGAAATATCAATAACCTCAGATATGCAGGTGATACCACCCTTATGGCAGAAAGTGAAGAGGAATTAAAAAGCCTCTTGATGAAAGTGAAAGAGGAGAGTGAAAAACTTGGCTTAAAGCTCAACATTCAGAAAACACAGATCGTGGCATCTGGTCCCATCACTTCATGGGAAATAGATGGGGAAACAGTGGAAACAGTGTCAGACTTTATTTTTGGGGGCTCCAAAATCACTGAAGATGGTGATTGCAGCCATGAAATTAAAGGACACTTACTCCATAGAAGGAAAGTTATGACCAACCTAGACAGCATATTAAAAAGCAGAGACATTACTTTGCCAACAAAGTTCCATCTAGTCAAGGCTATGTTTTTTCCAGTGGTCATGGATGTGACAGTTAGACTGTGAAGAAAGCTGAGTGTCAAAGAATGATGCTTTTGAACTGTGATGTTGGAGAAGACTCTTGAGAGTCCTTTGGACTGCAAGGAGATCCAACCAGTCCATCCTGAAGAGATCAGTCCTGGATGTTCATTGGAAGGACTGATGCTGAAGCTGAAACTCCAATACTTTGGCCACCTCATGTGAAGAGTTGACTCATTGGAAAAGACCCTGATGCTGGGAGGGTTTGGGGGCAGGAGGAGAAGGGGACGACAGAGAATGAGATGGCTGAATGGCATCACCGACTCGATGGACATAAGTTTGTGTAAACTCCAGGAGTTGGTGATGGACAGGGAGGCCTGGTGTGCTGTGACTCATGGGGTTGCAAAGAGTCGGGCACAACTGGGCGACAGAAATGAGCTGAACTGAGCATTCCTTGACTCTTAGATAGGGTATTTAGTAGTTCTGTCACCTCGAGTACATACTTACACTTGCTTAGCTCCAGTTTGCTCTTTTGTATACTGGACAAATAATATCTACTTTTTAAGGTGATTAAATATAGAGATCATTTGTTAAAGATATCTAACATAGAAGGTAACCACTACATTACAATTATTATTCAAGTATGTGCTGATTATACATAGTAGGTGGATAGTAGATCACATTTTTTCATCTTCCCTAATGAGATTAACACATACCAAATGACATCAGCACTGCATGAATTCATGAAGTTTCACATTTTTCCACCTTTATTTATTCCACCTTTATTCTGATATAGCTCTGATTTATTCAATGAGATCAGCCCTGATTCACCAACATCATACATAGCAATCTTATCCTTGCTGTTTTCAGAATCTGCTTCCGGCCTCTACATTTGAAAGGCACCTCAAATAACTGGAGGAATAGCCATTTACCCTGAAACTCCCTAGTGAATACTCTGGGCAGGACCCAACGGATTAATCATTATATACAAACTTTTGAAATCAATAATAAAATAGTTAACTATTCATAGAAATATAGAACAATGGACTGTTTGTTGTTTTTTTTTAGAATAGTAAACAATCTTCTAGTTCCAAATGTCTCTAACCAAGAAAAGTAAGAAAAAGACAAACAAAAAAACAAACAAGAAAAACCTTTCATCCTGCAACCCCAAACATCATACATTTTAATAGCCCAAGTGAGCTCGCTTAAGATGAATGAGGATAGATTATGACCTTCCTTGAAACCTGGTTTGCCCACTACAGAGCTGCTACAGTATCTCTTTTAAGAGGAGAAACCGGTACATTGGGTCCGGCATTGCTTAGATAAACAGAATATTCATAGTGGCAGTCTCAGCCTGTTTGTAATTATTTTAGTCACTCAGTCACGTCCAACTCTTTGTGACCCCATGGTCTACAGCCCACAAGTTTCCCTTGGCCATGGGAATACTTGAGTGGATTCCATTTCCTTCTCCAGGAGATTTTCCTGACCCAGGGATCAAACCCATATGTTTCATTGGCAGACTATTTTTTACTAATGAGCCACCAGGGAAACCCTCAGTCATTTCAGTCGCTCAGTCGTGTCCAACTCTTTGTGACCCCATGAATCACAGCAGGCCAGGCCTCCCTGTCCATCACCAACTCCCGGAGCTCACTCAGACTCACGTCCGTCAAGTCAGTGATGCCATCCAGCCATCTCATCCTCTGTCATCCCCTTCTCCTTCTGCCCCCAATCCCTCCCAGAATCAGTCTTTTCCAATGAGTCAACTCTTCGCATGAGGTGGCCAAAGTACTGGAGTTTCAGCTTCAGCATTATTCCTTCCAAAGAAATCCCAGGGTTGATCTCCTTCAGAATGGACTGGTTGGATCTCCTTGCAGTCCAAGGGACTCTGAAGAGTCTTCTCCAACACCACAGTTCAAAAGCATCGATTTGTCGGTGCTCAGCTTTCTTCACAGTCCAACTCTCACATCCACACATGACCACTGGAAAAAACATAGCCTTGACTAGACGGAAATTTGTTGGCAAAGTAATGTCTCTGTTTTTGAATATGCTGTCTAGGTTGGCCATAACTTTCCTTCCAAGGAGTAAGCATCTTTTAATTTCATGGTTGCAATCACCATCTGCAGTGATTTTGGAGGTCCCCCAAAATAAAGTCTGACATTGTTTCCACTGTTTCCCCATCTATTTCCCATGAAGTGATGGGACCAGATGCCATGATCTTCGTTTTCTGAATGTTGAGCTTTAAGCCAACTTTTTCACTCTCCTCTTTCACTTTCATGAAGAGGCTTCTTAGTTCCTCTTCACTTTCTGCCATAAGGGTGGTGTCATCTGCATATTGAGGTCTATGTAATTACAAAGGAGAGGTGCTTTTTGCTGTTATCAGTTCAACTTTTTTATGAAGCCAAGTGTGGAACCCTGAAATACCACAAAGAAATAAGTAGTAATGAACATAACATTTCATCCACACTTTGTATATTTAGAAGCCAAATTTTCAACTTTCTCATGTGTCTTGTTTCCCTTCTTTTCAAAGAAGATGTAATCAAAACAAAATTCTTTAGGCACTCTCCCATAATCTCTTTGATGTAAGAAAAGTCCAGCTGCAATTTATTCCCTCTTCCTTTTATCTCCTGGGAAAAGGAGAGGTTGGCTGATTTAACTTAGTCCTAGCTTTTATTACAAGGAAGAAAAAGAAAAAGTGTCATAAATGATGAAATAAGAGTGATGGAAAATTTTTTCCTTGAATATTATTGCAAGATTCTGTCTGGTCATTCTAAGTATCATATCTATTGTATTTCACAGAAATTTCAATACTTGGTTTTAGATTCAACAGAATAGGCATATATCCCTTACTGTGAAGGTTTTAATGTAAAAAAGAATGCAATGAGAGCCATCTTCTAGAAGCTATGATTTGCTTCACAAAAGTCATTATGCTTGTAAAGTGATGATGGCTTGAAAATTGTGACAGTGGCTTGAAACTTATACCAGAGTCATACAAGTTATAATCCTATTGAGGAGGCAAACTAATTGTTTATATGGTAGCAAAGCAATGGGTGATGATAGATGGTGAAAATGTATAATTAGGCCAGTAGCAATGGTACTAATGTGTGTAACCAAAAGGAAAAAGTGACCATATGCTAGGTAATCTTTTTCATTCATTAATTATCTTTTCAATATGCTTTATGGATATAGCTTCATTTTGCTATTTTTAGTTTGCTTTATCTATATTATAACCCACTCCAGTGTTCTTGCTTGGAGAATCCCCATGGACAGAGGAGACTGGTGGGCTACAGTCCATGGGGTTGCAAAGAATTTGGATACAATAGAGTGACTAAGCATAGCACTCAGTAAACAAAGAGCCATAAGATATACTCACCTGAGAACATAACAATATTTAAAACAATTTCTTTCAGATATGGTTTCAAGTGAAAAGATTGGCTTTAAAAAAGAGAACCTATATATTGGGAAAAGGTACATTATAGCTGCCCAACTAACCATTTTTTTTTTTTCCATTAGAAAGAAGTGAAAAAGAACTAGATGCTCAAGAAATGGTTTAAAGGATTTGGTTCCCAGTAGCCTGAGCAGTTGTTATAATTACCCTGTTAGGGATGCTCCTTTAGGACTATAGATTTTATTAAGGTCTATTTCCAAAGTAATTTTTGGATTTAAAAGTAGAATAACTCAGTAAGTGTTGTTCTCACTGGGAGTCATTCCAAGTCCCCGGAAGCTTCCATACAAAGACAATATTTAGAAAACAAGGACTAAAATAATCCTTTTAAATATTTCTCTTGATTGGAAGTGGTTCAATTTATTCTGGATGTAGATTACTGTGAAACAAATTCTAAGTTAAACTTCCTAAATATGTCTTGCTCTTGGGATCTCTATAAATATTTTAGACTACTGTATTTTGACATTTATTGGCATGTATATATGTTGCTTTATACTGTCCAATACTTTTGGCCCCTTATTTTTTTTTTAATTTTTATTTTTACTTTATTTTGCTTTAAAATACTGTATTGGTTTTGCCATACATTGACATGAATCCATCACGGGTGTACATGAGTTCCCAAACCTGAACTACATTCCACCTCCCACCTCATATCATCTCTCTGGATCTTCCCCATGCACCAGCCCAAAGCATCCTGTATCCTGCATCGGACATAGACTGGCAATTCTTTCTTACATGATAGTATACATGTTTTAATGCCATTCTCCCAAATCATCTCACCCTCTCCCTCTCCCACAAAGTCCAAAAGTCCGTTCTATACATCTGTGTCTCTTTTGCTGTCTCACATACAGGGTTATCATTACCATCTTTCTAAATTCCATATATATGTGTTAGTATACTGTATTGGTGTTTTTCTTTCTGGCTTACTTCACTCTGTATAATAGGCTCCAGTATCATCCACTTCATTAGAACTGATTCAAATGTATTCTTTTTAATGGCTGAGTAATACTCCATTGTGTATATGTACCACAGCTTTCTTATCCATTCATCTGCTGATGGACATCTAGGTTGTTTCCATGTCCTGGCTATTATAAACAGTGCTGCGATGAACATTGGGGTACATGTGTCTCTTTCAATTCTGGTTTCCTTGGTGTGTATGCTCAGCAGTGGGATTGCTGGGTCATAAGGCAGTTCTATTTGCAATTTTTTAAGGAATCTCCACACTGTCGTCCATAGTGGCTGTACTAGTTTGTATTCCCACCAAGAGTGTAAGAGGGTTCCCTTTTATTCACACCCTCTCAAGCACTTATTGCTTGTAGACTTTTGGATCACAGCCATTCTACCTGATGTGAAATGGTACTTCATTGTGGTCTTGATTTGCATTTCTCTGATAATGAGTGATGTTGAGCATCTTTTCATGTGTTTGTTAGCCATCCATATGTCTTATTTGGAGAAATGTCTATTTAGTTCTTTGGCCCATTTTTTGATTGGGTCGTTTATTTTTCTGGAATTGAGCTGCATAAGTTGCTTCTATATTTTTGAGATGAGTTTTTTGTCAGTTGATTCATTTGCTATTATTTTCTCCCATTCCGAAGGCTGTCTTTTCACCTTGCTAATAGTTTCCTTTGTTGTGCAGAAGCTTTTAAGTTTACTTAGATCCCATTTGTTTATTTTTGCTTTTATTTCCAGTATTCTGGGAGGTGGATCATAGAGGATCCTGCTGTGATTTATGTCGGAGAGTGTTTTGCCTATGTTCTCCTCTAGGAGTTTTATAGTTTCTGGTCTTAACATTTAGATCTTTAATCTATTTTGAGTTTATTTTTGTGTATGATGTTAGAAAGTGATCTAGTTTCATTCTTTTACAAGTTGTTGACCAATTTTCCCAGCACCACTTGTTAAAGAGATTGTCTTTACTCCATTGTATATTTTTGCCTCCTTTATCAAAGATAAGGTGTCCATAGGTGTGTGGGTTTATCTCTGGGCTTTCTATTTTGTTCCATTGATCTATATTTCTGTCTTTGTGCCAGTACCATACTGTCTTGATGACTGTGGCTTTGTAGTAGAGCTTGAAGTCAGGCAAGTTGATTCCTCCAGCTCCATTCTTCTTTCTCAAGATTGCTTTGGCTATTCGAGGTTTTTTGTATTTCCATATAAATCTTGAAATTATTTGTTCTAGTTCTGTGAAAAATACCGCTGGTAGTTTGATAGGGATTGCATTGAATTTGTAGATTGCTTTGGGTAGTATACTCATTTTCACAATATTAATTCTTCCGATCCATGAACATGGTATATTTCTCCATCTATTAGTGTCCTCTTTGATTTCTTTCATCAGTGTTTTATAGTTTTCTATATATAGGTCTTTAGTTTCTTTAGGTAGATATATTCCTAGGTATTTTATTCTTTTCGTTGCAATGGTGAATGGAATTGATTCCTTAATTTCTTTTTCTGCTTTCTCATTATTAGTGTATAGGAATGCAAGGGATTTCTGTGTGTTGATTTTATATCCCACAACTTTACTATATTCATTGATTAGCTCTAGTAATTTTCTGGTGGAGTCTTTAGGGTTTTCTATTTAGAGGATCATGTCATCTGCAAACAGTGAGAGTTTTACTTCTTCTTTTCCAATTTGGATTCCTTTTATTTCTTTTTCTGCTCTGACTGCTATGGCCAAAACATCCAGACCTATGTTGAATAGTAGTGGTGAAAGTGGGCACTCTTGTCTTCTCCTGACTTTAGGGGAAATGCTTTCAATTTTTCACCACTGAGGATAATGTTTGCTGTGGGTTTGTCATATATACTTTTTATTGTGTTGAGGTATATTCCTTCTGTTCCTGCTTTCTGGAGAGTTTTTATCATAAATGGATCTTAAATTTTGTCAAAGGCCTTCTCTGCATCTATTTCAATAATCATATGGCTTTTATTTTTCAATTTGTTAATGTGGTGAATTACATTGATTGATTTGCAGATATTGAAGAATCATTGCATCCCTGGGATAAAGCCCACATGGTCATGGTGTATTGTCTTTTTAATGTGTTGTTAGATTCTGATTGCTAGAATTTTGTTAAGGATTTTTGCATCAATATTCAACAGTGAGATTGGCCTCTAGTTTTGCTTTTTTGTGGCATCTTTGTCAGGTTTTGGTATTAGGGTGATGCTGGCCTCATAGAATTAGTTTGGAAGTTTACATTCCTCTGCAATTTTCTGGAAGAGCTTGAGTAGGATAGGTGTTCAGTTCAGTTCAGTCGCTCAGTCGTGTCTGACTCTTTGCAGCCCCATGAATCATGGCACACCAGGCCTCTCTGTCCATCACCATCTCCGGAGTTCACTCAGATTCACGTCCATTGAGTCAGTGATGCCATCCAGCCATCTCATCCTCAGTCGTCCTCTTCTCCTCCTGCCCCCAATCTCTCCCAGCATCAGAGTCTTTTCCAATGAGTCAACTCTTCGCATGAGGTGGCCAAAGTACTGGAGCTTCAGCTTTAGCATCATTCCTTCCAAAGAAATCCCAGGGTTGATCTCCTTCAGAATGGACTGGTTGGATCTCCTTGCAGTCCAAGGGATTCTCAAGAGTCTTCTCCAACACCACAGTTCAAAAGCATCAATTCTTTGGTGCTCAGCCTTCTTCACAGTCCAACTCTCACATCCATACATGACCACAGGAAAAACCATAGTCTTGATAGACGGACCTTAGTCGGCAAAGTAATGTCTCTGCTTTCGAATATACTATCTAGGTTGCTCATAACTTTTCTTCCAAGGAATAAGTATCTTTTAATTTCATGGCTGCAGTCACAATCTGCAGTGATTTTGGAGCCCCCCGCCCCCCAAAAGTTTGACACTGTTTCCCCATCTATTTCCCATGAAGTGATGGGACCAGATACCATGACCTTTGTTTTCTGAATCTTAAGCTTTAAGCCAAGTTTTTCACTCTCCTCTTTCACTTTCATCAAGAGGCTTTTTAGCTCTTCCTCACTTTCTACCATAAGGGTGGTGTCATCTGCATATCTGAGGTCATTGATATTTCTCCTGGCAATTTTGATTCCAGCTTGTGTTTCTTCCAGTCCAGCGTTTCTCATGATGTACTCTGCATATAAGTTAAATAATCAGTGTGACAATATATAACCTTGACGTACTCCTTTTCCTATATGGAACCTGTCTGTTGTTCCATGAGCAGTTCTAACTGTTGCTTCCTGACCTGCATACAGATTTCTCAAGAGGCAGGTTAGGTGGTCTGGTATTCCCATCTCTTTCAGAATTTCCCACAGTTTATTGTGATCCACACAGTCAAAGGCTTTGGCATAGTCAATCAAGCAGAAATAGATGTTTTTCTGGAACTCTCTTGCTTTTTCCATGATCCAGTGGATGTTGGCAATTTGATCTCTGGTTCCTCTGCCTTTTCTAAAACCAGCTTGAGCATCAGGGAGTTCACAGTTCACATATTGCTGAAGCTTGGCTTGGAAAATTTTGAGCATTACTTTACTAGCATGTGAGATGAGTACAATTGTGTGGTAGTTTGAGCATTCTTTTGCATTTCCTTTCTTTGGGATTGGAATGAAAACCCACGTTTTCCAGTCCTGTGGCCACTGCTGAGTTTTCCAAATTTGCTGGCATATTGAGTGCAGCGCTGTCACAGCATCATCTTTCAGGATTTGAAACAGCTCAACTGGAATTCCATCACCTCCACTAGCTTTGTTCAGAGTGATGCTTTCTAAGGCCCACTTGACTTCACATTCCAGGATGTCTGGCTCTAGATGAGTTATCACATCACCATGATTATCTGGGTTGTGCAAATCTTTTTTGTACAGTTCTTCTGTGTATTCTTGCCACCTCTTCTTAATATCTTCTGCTTCTGTTAGGTCCATACCGTTTCTGTCCTTTATCGAGCCCATCTTTGCATGAAATGTTCCCTTGGTATCTTTAATTTTCTTGAAGATATCTCTAATCTTTCCCATTCTGTTGTTTTCCTGTATTTCTTTGCCCTGAACGCTGAAGAAGGCTTTCTTATCTCTTCTTGCTATTCTCTGGAACTCTGCATTCAGATGCTTATATCTTTCCTTTTCTCCTTTGCCTTTCACCTCTCTTCTTTTCACAGCTATTTGTAAGGCCTTTTTAGACAGCCATTTTGGTTTTTTGCATTTCCTTTCCATGGGGATGGTCTTGATCCCTGTCTCCTGTACAATGTCAAGAACCTCATTCCATAGTTCATCAGGCACTCTATCTATCAGATCTAGGCCCTTAAATCTATTTCTCACTTCCACTGTATAATCATAAGGGATTTGATTTAGGTCATACCTGAATAGTCTAGTGGTTTTCCCTACTTTCTTCAAATTTGAGTTTGAATTTGGTAATAAGGAGTTCATGATCTGAGCCACAGTCAGCTCCTGGCCTTGTTTTTATTGACTATATAGAGCTTCTCCATCTTTGGCTGCAAAGTATATAATCAATCTGATTTTGTTGTTGACCATCTGGTGATGTCCATGTGTAGAGTCTTCTCTTGTGTTGTTGGAAGAGGGTGTTTGCTATGACCAGTGCATTTTCTTGGCAAAACTCTATTAGTTTTTGCCCTGCTTCATTCCGCATTCCAAGGCCAAATTTTCCCATTACTCCAGGTGTTTCTTGACTTCTACTTTTGCATCCCAATCCCCTATAATGAAAAGGACATCTTTTTTGGGTGTTAGTTCTAAAAGGTCTTGTAGGTCTTCATAAAGCCGTTCAACTTCAGCTTCTTTAGCGTTACTGGTTGGGGCATAGACTTGGATTACTGTGATGTTGAATGGTTTGCCTTGGAGATGAATAGAGATCATTCTGTCGTTTTTGAGATTTCATCCAAGTACTGCATTTTGGACTCTTTTGTTGACCATGATGGCTATTCCATTTCTTCTGAGGGATTCCTGCCTGTAGTAGTAGATATCATGGTCATCTGAGTTAAATTTACCCATTTCAGTCCATTTTAGTTCGCTGATTTCTAGAATGTTGATGTTCACTCTTGTCATCTCCTGTTTGGCCACTTCCAATTTGGTTTGATTCATGGACCTAACATTCCAGGTTCCTATGTCATATTGGTCTTTAAAGCATCGAACCTTGCTTCTATCACCAGTCACATCCACAACTGGGTACTGTTTTTGCTTTGGCCCCATCCCTTCATTCTTTCTGGAGTTATTTATCCACTGATCTCCAGTAGCATATTGGGCACCTACCAACCTGGGGAGTTCCTCTTTCAGTATCCTATCATTTTGCCTTTTCATACTGTTCATGGGGTTTTCAAGGCAAGAATACTGAAGTGGTTTTCCATTCCAGTCTCCAGTGGACCACATTCTGTCTCACCTCTCCACCGTGACCTGCTTGTCTTAGGTGGCCCCATGGGCATGACTTCGTTTCATTGAGTTATACAAGGCTGTGGTCCTAGTGTGATTAGACTGACTAGTTTTCTGTGATTATGGTTTCATTGTGTCTGCCCTCTGATGCCCTCTCACAACACCTACTGTCTTACTTGGGTTTCTCTTACCTTGGATATGGGGTATCTCTTCACAGCTGCTCCAGCAAAGCGCAGCCACTGCTCCTTACCTTAGATGAGGGGTATCTCCTCACCACCGCCCCTCCTGACCTTGAACATGGAGTAGCTCCTCTCGGCCCTCCTGTGCCCGTGTTGCAGAGAAGAAACAAATCTGATATCATGTGGGAAATTGTTTCTTTGACTTGCTTTTATTTGCTTTTGTTGTTTTAATCATACATAATAGCCTGCCTCAGAGGATCCTTCTCCTCTACCTGACTGTAAACTAGAGTGTCTTTGTTCAGTTAATAGAGAGATAATCTGACCTTGCCCACCTGTGTTTGCTTATGAGTGGGTAGCATTTTAATGAAATAAAAGCCAAAATTATATTTACAAGAGAGATTAGCAGTAGACACAATATTAAATAGTTAAAGAAAGCAGAAATATAATAGACAATATGAACATTTTCTCCATATATTCAAAATGCTATAGTGAATTAAACTTGTTGAAAAGTTTATGAACTTTTAAAGTTAAAACTAAAGTTTTCAACTTTAGTTGTTGAAAATCTGAGGACTTGCTATCTAGGGTAAAGTGGTTCTGCTCAACCAGAAACAGTAATGGATCGAGATTAATTATGCTTTTCTTTTAATGCCTTTGTATACTAACTCTAGAAATTTAAATTTCTATATATTAAGATTTATCAATAAAAAGAAATGGACATAGTGATAAAAGCTCTGATATCTAAGGAGTTTGGAAGTCATCTCTCCCATCCTCATAAGAAAGGAACTAAAGAAACTGAAACCAATGGCTTTTCCAGGTGAATCAGATAAATGAGGTCACAGGAAAAATCAACATCTCAAAAGCAACAATCTTAAAATATAGAGAATCATAGCCAAGCCTGGAAGGAGACCCTCCTGACCAAGGGACTGAACCCATGGTGCAATGAAGTGAAGTAACCAGCAAATCTTACAGCTGGGGATGAGGATAGGTGTTAGGATAGGGTTTCAGGTGGGAGAGGGGTTTGGGACAGGGGACACATGTACACCCATGGCTGATTCATGTCAATGTATGGCAAAACCCACCACAATATTGTAAAGTAATTAGCCTCCAACTAAAATAAATAAATTAATTAAACAAATAAAATAGCCTGAATTAACAGCCTGCACTTTAACCAGTAGAAAATGCTACTACCAGAAGAACCCAAGACACTTTTTTATTCATATTCTTTTTTCTTTGATTTCACTGCTTGTCATACATAGTGTCTCATATTATTGACTTTTTGCTTAGGATAAAATATTTTAGTAAATGTTGTCCAAATAATTTTCAAAGTTATTCTGTAGAAGAGGAATCAAGTTCAGCTGTACTTCAGTGAACCAGTCCCTATGTCCTCAGTTTAAGCTATTTACATATCTTATTTCCCATGCTGCTCCTGCTGCTACTAAGTCGCTTCACTCATGTCCGACTCTGTGCAACCCCATAGACCGCAACCCACCAGGCTCCCCCCGTCCCTGGGATTCTCCAGGCAAGAATACTGGAGTGGGTTGCCATTTCCTTCTCCAATGCATGAAAGTGAAAAGTGAAAGTGAAGTCGCTCAGTCATGTCCGACTCCTAGCGACCCCGTGGACTGCAGCCTACCAGGCTCCTCCATCCATGGGATTTTCCAGGCAAGAGTACTGGAGTGGGGTGCCATTGCCATCTCCAGTTTCCCATACTGATTGTTTAAAACACAACAAAGAAAACTGGCCTGTGGCCAAGAGGCTCAGACTATTCCAATAAACATGAAGGCTTTAATTCAAACTGAAATTCCAATAAACATGAAGGCTTTAATTCAAACTGAAATGTAATTTTAAAAGTAGAATCTCATTTCTTACTTGCACCTATAAATAAACCAATCACACATTGTTTTTAAAACAAACTACAAGAAATAAAGCAGTTTACATTCGTGACTAAACCAACAAAACAGTGAAATTCTCAAAAGTATCATTGTAATTACAATTTTTTTCTTAGTTATGTACATAAATAATAAGTAATCCAGTTTAATTTCCTAAAAAAAATTTTATTAGCTATGTACATAAATAACAAGTAATCGAGTTTAAGTTTCTGGTAAACATTTCTTGAAATGGGTATCAATTCCAAAGGCTGTAATAATAGAGATGGAAGGTCTTTGTTTCCTCAGTTATTTTTTCTGAGTTATATCCAATCCTCCAATTCTGAGAGGTCACAAGCTGGAATACTAGAGCACATTAAATAAAATGCCAGATGATAATAATTTACAATATTTATTAGTATCTCTCTCTCATCTAATTTGAAACAAATTCTAAATTTCAAATTAATAAATCATGCACCTATGGACAAAGCTGTTGATGACTTTGTTTTTCACACAGTTGTTAAACAAAAACTAGTATGCATGGCCCCCCATACCAGGATAGAGTAAAGATGCTTATTATTGGTAGATGTATTGTGTGAAATATTATATATGTGTGTGTGTGCATGTGTGTGTGTGTGTGTGACTTTATATTTCAATGATCAAAATATATTTGGCTATTCACTCAGTTTTGTTTTCATTTTGTCAATTCAAGAGTTCAGTACCGATTTCCCTTTTAGTAGACTTTTCCAAAGAGGCATTCTGAAATTAACATCATAATTTATAACATAAGCATTACATTCATATTATAAGATTTGTTTTATCCATCAAATCAGCACATTTTAATTGACAACAAAATCCATATCAGAAGGTGTTTTCCTGGTTTCTTTCAAAAGCTAGACAGGTCTATATTTGAGCAGACTCAGATCTCTCCTTACACTACCCACAAGAATTGGCTCTTAGGCTTTCTTTGGGGTTCAGATGGTAAGGAAACTGCCTGAAATGCTAGGACACCCAGTTTCAATCCATGGGTGGAGAAGATACCCTGGAGAAGGAAATGGTGACCCACCAATATTCTTGCCCCAGGAACTCCCATGAACAGAGGAGCCTGGTGGGCTACAGTTCATGGGATCCCAAAGAGTCAGACATGACTGAGCAAATTTGTCTCTTCTTCTTTCTCTCTCTCTTTTTTTAATCAGCAGAGAGCAACCACCAAAGAACTCTCTCCTACACCTCTCTCCTGCAATAGAGAGAGGGACATTTTAAATCTGTACTGAGAATATAGACTCAAAGAGTGTTACAGTTATTTTCCATTGAAACTCTAAATATGGATGAATTTTTCAGAGATTTTTTCCTTCCTATTGACATGCAGCATTGTTCTATTGCAAAGTCGCTATTTTAAAATCAATAGATTACCTGAAATTCTTCTTCTCCTTAAAATATACAAAATACCAAAAACTGTAATGCAATTTCCACTTGTTAAATAGAAAAGTTCTTTTGTGACCAATTTAAAAGAACATGCAGGCTTCCCTGATAGTTCAGTTGGTAAAGAATCTGCCTGCAATGAGGGGGACCCTAGTTTGATTCCTGGGTCAGGAAGATCTGCTGGAGAAGGGATAGGCTACCCACTCCAGTATTCTTGGACTTCCCTTGTGGCTCAGCTGGTAAAGAATCTGCCTGCAATGCAGGAGACCTGGGTTTGATCCCTGGGTTGGGAAGATACCCTGGAGAAAGGAAATCATCTGGCCTGGACTATTCTGGCTTGAAGAATTCCATGAACTGTATAGACCAGGGAGTGGCAAAGAGGTAGACATGACTGAGCAACTTTCACTTAAAAGAGCATGCACACATGAATATATTTTAATAACTGTCAAATTAAAGTTAATGCACATTTGGATTATGTTGTAAAGAATATAAGTGTAATATTTTATCATATCTTTATTTGGCATTATTTGTCATGTATTGTCATTCTTTAGTCACTAAGTCACATCTGACTCTTTTGTGACCAATTGGACTGTGGCCCACCAGGCTCCTCTGTCCATGGGATTTCCCAGGCAGGAATACTGGAGTGGGTTGCCAATTCCTTCAGGAATACTGGAGTGGGTTGCCAATTCCTTCTTAGGGGATCTTCCCAACCCAGGAACTGAACCCACATCTCCTGTATTATCAGGCATATTCTTTACCAGTGAGCCACCAGGGGAAGTCCCTATTCAATAGGACTTCAGTATAACAAAACAGATTAGAACAAGGAGAGCTGGAAGATACTGACTCTATTTAACAGAGACTTTAGGGAAATACACACCATAGACAAAGTAGCTGGCACATGGTGAGGGCAGCTGGATAATTTTGTAAAACTCCAGCCACGGGACTGGAAAACGTCAGTTTTCATTACAATCCCAAAGAAAGGCAATGCCTAAGAATGCTCAAACTACCACACAATTGCACTCATCTCACACGCTAGTAAAGTAACGCTCAAAATTCTCCAAGCCAGGCTTCAGCAACATGTGAACTGTGAACTTCCAGATGTTCAAGCTGGTTTTAGAAAAGACAGAGGAACCAGAGATCAAATTGCCAACATCTGCTGGATCATGGAAAAAGCAAGAGAGTTCCAGAAAAACATCTATTTCTGCTTTATTGACTATGCCAAAGCTTTTGACTGTGTGGATCACAATAAACTGTGGAAAATTCTAAAAGAGATGGGAATACAGACCACCTGACCTGTCTCTCAAGAAACCTATTTGCAGATCAGGAAGCAACAGTTAAAAATGGACATGTAACAACAGACTGGTTCCAAATAAGAAAAGGAGTCCGTCAAGGCTGTATATTGTCACCCTGCTTATTTAACTTATATGCAGAGAACATCATGAGAAATGCTGGGATGGAAGAAGCACAAGCTGGAATCAACATTGCTGGAAGAAATATTAGTAACCTCAGATACACAGATGACACCACCCTTATGGCAGAAAGTGAAGAGGAACTAAAAAACCCTCTTGATGAAAGTGAAAGAGGAGAATGAAAAAGTTGGCTTAAAGGTCAACATTCAGAAAATGAAGATCATGGCATTTGGTCCCATCTCTTCATGAGAAATAGATGGGGAAACAGTGTCAGGCTTTATTTTTGGGCTCCAAAATCACTGCAGATGGTGACTGCAGCCATGATATTAAAAGATGCTTACTCCTTGGAAAGAAAGTTATGACCAACCTAGATAGCATATTCAAAAGCAGAAACATTACTTTACCAACAAGGGTCCATCTAGTAAAGACTATGGTATTTCCAGTGGTCATGTATGGATGTGAGAGTTAGACTGTGAAGAAAGCTGAGCACTGAAGAATTAATGCTTTTGAACTGTGGTGTTGGAGAAGACTGTTGAGAGTCCCTTGGACTGCAAGGAGATCCATCACTCCATTCTAAAGGAGATCAGTCCTGGGTGTTCAGAGGAGGGACTGATGCTGAAGCTGAAACTCTAATACTTTGGTCACATCATGTGAAGAGTTGACTCATTGGAAAAGATCCTGATGCTGGGAGGGATTGGGGGCAGGAGAAAAAGGGAACAACAGAGGATGAGATAGCTGGATGGCATCACCGAGTCGATGGACATGAGTTTGGGTGAACTCCAGGAGTTGGTGATGGACAGGGAAGCATGGCATGTTGTGATTCATGGGGTCACAAAAAGTCAGGCACGACTGAGTGACTGAACTGAACTGAACTGAACTAGGGAAACACAGAAATAAAAGAGGAAGAAAAACAACAGGAAATTACAGTAAACTGAAGCCTTTGACAGCTGCTGCTGCTAAGTCACTTCAGTCGTGTCCGACTCTGCGCGACCCCATAGACGGCAGCCCACCAGGCTCCCCCTTCCCTGGGATTCTCCAGGCAAGAACACTGGAGTGGGTCGCCATTTCCTTCTCCAATGCATGAAAGTGAAAGTGAAAGTGAAGTCGCTCAGTCGTATCCGACTCCCAGGGACCCCATGGACTGCAGCCCACCAGGCTCCTCCGTCCATGGGATTTTCCAGGCAAGAGTACTGGAGTGGGTGCCATTGCCTTATCCAGGGAACCCCCAGCAGGAGCCAAAGGTAAATTCAGTATCCCTGCCCGCAGAGGCTCCCGATTTTGTGAAACCCGACAAACACGTACAAATGGTTCCAACAGAGCCCGATGCAGGGGAGACTGAAGCACCCACTCCAGCAGGGAGAGGAGGTTCAGAGAGAAAGTAGCCTGGAGGCCCTGGGCCCGGCAGATGCTGAGGCAGGACGCAACCAGGCCGTGAAGTGGAACAGAGGGGCTCCGGCCAGATGGACAGAGCAAACACCAGCCGCAGGAAGGACTCGGCACGGGCTACACCAGGGATGCACGGGAATAGTTTTTATTTTGTACCAAGGGTGTGTCAGGCACTTTTAAAAAATAGAATCGTTCAAGACTCAGAACTATAAATATTAAACACAGCCCGTTTTCTAGACAGATCAGCATAAATCATTAACATAAAGGACTAATTGCTTTAATTCCTGTTTCCCAATACGTGAGACATGGCTTTCAAAAAAATTATAACACAGACTGAGAGACAAGAAAAGATAGGCTGAAAAAGCAAAGTAAACATTTGGACCTGATACAGATGACACAAGTCTTAAAATCACCAGATACAGAGAATTAAAATAGATATTTTTAATATGTTAAGGGTTCCAATGGGATAAAAATTAGAGAGCATAAAAGAACAAAGAGGTAATATATGCAGAGATGACAGCATTAAGAAAGAATCAAAAAGAAATGTTCAAAGTCAAGAATACCATATCAAATGAAGAATGCCTTTGATTCACTTATTAGTACTCTGGGCATGGTTATCATTTCTGAAGTCCTGTTAATGTGGAAATTTTGAACTCTCCAATGAAACACCAATGTTTTTAATGACATCTAGAGTGATGAATCCTGTCCAGAAAATTTTCAGTTGACTTTTCCCAAATACAATGATGGAATCACTATATATGCAAGCTATAGTCTTCAGTTCAGTCGCTCAGTCATGTCCGACTCTTTGTGACCCCATGAACCGCAGCACACCAGGCCTCCCTGTCCATCACAAACTCCCAGAGTTTTAGCAAACTCATGTCCATTGAATCAGTGATGCCATCCAACCACCTCATTCTCTGTCGTCCCCTTCTCCTATCTTTCCCAGCATCAGGGTCTTTTCAAATGAGTCAGCTCTTCGCATCAGGTGGCCAAAGTATTGGAATTTCAGCTTCAACATCAGTCCTCCCAATGAACACCCAGGACTGATCTCCTTTAGGATGGACTGGTTGGATCTCCTTGCACTTGAGTCATAAAAATTATTTGGGCCATGAGCTGTAGAATGGATATTGTGTTAATAGACATGAAAACAATCTTAATCTCATTGTTAATCACTGTGAGAACTTGGGTGAGCAGGTGCATTATCAGAAAGCAGTTATATTTTGAAAGGAATTCTTTCCTTTCATACAGAATTCTCTGGGGAAACTGGTAATATTTTTATAATCTAAAACTGTTCAAAAATGGGTGAGGGGCAGTTGGAGAAAGAGATCTGGAAAAACTGGGTTCAAGTTATTGCTCTTCCAGATCAAGTGATCATAGGAAGAGATATCAGAAAACCTTTTTTGGGGGCTTTATTTTCTCTTTCCCCAAAGAATCTATTTTCTATAACTAGATTATAGATTATTAGATTGAGCTTCTCTGGGATCTCAGTTCCTGTGACCTTTCCAGAAAACAATCATATGCATATTATGATTTTGTCTGTACCTCTTGTATTTGCACATCATGAAACTGATGTCAGCAAACTGAGCCGCACAAATGAGGTAGTTCCTAAAGGAATTTATTATCCTAAAATAATCTTTTTATAGCTTACTGCAATTATCTCAGTTTTCAAGTCATATATGCAAATGACCTTAGCTACAAATGTAATTGTCATGCTGAAAGCAAGCCATGGGGGAATAATGAATCTAATAAAAAGACTGCATTTGGAGAACCCACTATTTTCTGGAACAAATACTTCATTGACACAATATAATGAAGATAATGAAGTGCAGTGTATAAACAAGTAAAAAAGCTTTTAAATTTAATTTAAAATGTTTCCCCTCTCAATTATGAATACTTCCCCTTTAGTTATTAACATAGATGAATTAAAAGTTATATTAACAGTCTTATTCACAAAGAAAAAAAAAGAAGAGAAGGAAGAAAAGACTATTTAATTGTACTTGAGAAATGAAACAGTCAGAAATCCTGATTAGTGNTCCTTGCATAATTCAGAAAGGTCTTTAAACTGTAATTATGTTATATTATCTCTTCATCGTAATTATAAGTTAGAAAGTGTTGTGATTATATGGATGAGGAAACTGAAACACAGATAATTAAAACAATTTTTGTAGTTAATCAACATAGGAAAATGGAGAGAAAGTTCTTACATCCTGTATCTTGCTTACTTTTATTCAATAAGAGATATCACAGGAAGCATCTACTATACTCCCAGTAGTAGTGTTAGTCACTCAGTTGTGTCTGACTCTTTGTGATCTCATGGACCTCAGCCTGCCTGGGTACTCTGTCCATGGGATTCTCCAGGCAAGAACACTGGAGTGGACAGCCGTTTTCTTCTCCAGGGGATCTTCCTGACCCAGGGATCAAGTCTGAGTCTCTTGCATCACAGGCAGATTCTTTACTATCTGAGCCACCAGGGAAACATAGTACAACTCTGTATATCAAAAAAAAAAAAAAAAGCAAAGTTCACACTTGCCTTTATTTTTATCCATATTCTAACTTTAATCAAGCAGTACCTATCTGTTTTATATGTGGATTACCTTCAGGTCAAACCTTTGGTTTCAATTCCTTCCATGAAAGAGTGTAGAATAAAGTATCTCAAAGAGAAAGACACCTGTTTAAAATCTGAAGACTTCTTTTGCTTTCTACTCCCTAGTCCTTTGTTTATTGCTTTTCCCTGTGTCCACTGTCAACAGCCAAAATGTTTACTGTAAAAAACTGCTGATCAAGCAAAGCCAAATGTATTAGAGTCATTTCATGAGAGGAGAATACCACCTTGACAAAACTTTGATGATATTTCAGAGAAAGGTCAGGGGACATTGTTCCATTTCAGAATCCAGAGTGGATGGTTTTTAGGTATATCTTGCAAAGTAGGAAACTAGTTTATGATTGAACATAATTTAAGATATACTAACTTTGGATTGGAGAGCACAGAAAGGAAAAAGAAGTTTTGATAAGCTCTTTAGTTGGTTGACAGTCTTAGTTTCCAAGAGAGTGTATTTCTTGGAACAGATAGCTAGGTTATTTTCACTTGTTTTCAGTATTGTTTAACAAAAAGAGGGGAGAGGATTTCTAATACTAATTAACACAGGAATACGCACTGTGCTCATTTCACTTTTTTATTTTGTGGTTATTAATTTGTAGCTATCAGTCTGGATCTGGAACAAAAATACTTTGTCAGCTTTAATCTAACTCCCAGCTTCCCAGGTTAATGGACAAGTTAGGTTGTTACTCAGTTGGTTGACTGGACCTGCAATGGGATCCCAGTTTGGGCCGAGACCCTTTGTCTCAGCCAGGGAGGTTCTTTTTCTGATCAGATTCGTGTAGTCAATAATGAAAACAATGCTGAGACTAGAACATCATAACCTTTATTCACTGGCCAAAGAATGGATAGTTCACAAATCAACTTTTCAACCCAATTGAGGTGGAGACACAAACATATAGAAAAGTTGAAAGTAAAAAGGAACAATTTTGGAAGAGTGGGAGGAGTATTTACGTATTATCTGAAAACACAGGTATGGTTTGGAGCTGGAACAAATTCAACTCTCCCCTTTTCATTCCTTGTATGAGCTTTTCCAGTTGTTGTCGCAGCAATCTTCAACTGTCAGTGTGCTGATGGATGTGTTATTTAGCATGCTAATGTACTACAGTGAACATCAGCATATGTAATGAGACTAGACATCTACTGGAAGTCAGATATTTCTCCGTCATGGGCCTAGTTGGTTCTAACCAATTCTTTTATTTATTTATTTTTTCTTTTTTGCAGCTTCCTCCTGGAACTTAGATAAGAATAATTGGTTTCTATTCCAGAGAGGAGCAGGAGTATGATTCTGGGGCAATAACTTTGGTAATAAAATGCTATAATTATTGGCACTCCATTTTTCTCACTAGGCAGAGTCACACAAGGATATCAATGTGGTGCTTATAAATTAGAGGAAGGGCCATTACCTTCTAGTCCATCATAGCTCCTGCTGATGTTTTCGTTGTCTGAATCCATGCAATTCCTTTAAATTCCAGGGACTTTTACTTCCTTTTTTGTTATAGTACTTGGGAGTACGTGTTTAGATTTGCATGATTAGAAGTGGATTTGGTGGGTAATTAACAAAGCTTAAGCTTCAAGGTCAATTACATGCATGGGCACAGGCCTCTTCTAAGGCATTTTGAATGGAAATAGCAATATGTAAACAGGCCCATCTTTTTTTTTTTTTTTTTAAATAAATACTATAAATTTAGGGTATTTAACACTAGTTTGCTGAGGCTGTTTCTGCTCCTCTTACATCTGGTGATGTCAAAATTTCATGCAGACAAAGGTAAAGGTCAGTTGAGGATAATTTGGTTTCATTTTCAAGAGATATATTGATGTGGTTCTGTCCACTACAAATTGGCACTTGTCAAGGGCATTTGTCTCTGCTGAAATTGAATCCTGTGCTGCCTCAGTTGCTGACCTTTGACCTTCCCTGAAGGGAGTTCAGGGTGGAGAATGAGGCACTATGTGCTCCAGGGAAACTGGGGAACAGGTCTTTGTGTTGTTCAGTCACTATGTCCTATCCACTCTTTGTGACCCCATGAATGCAGCACACCAGACTTCCTTATCCTTCATAATTTCTCAGAGTTTGCTCAAACTCATGTCCATTGAATCAGTGATTCCATCCAACCTTTTTATTCTCTGTGTTCAGAAACAGATTTCATGATCCCAGTCCTTGCTTGCATCTCCTCACATCTAGAAAAGCACTAAATCCCTTTATGGTGGCATCATCTCCTTGTGACTAGCAGAAAACCTTTTGTAAAGTAAGCACTTGATTTCATTGAACTCTCCCTTCACCAAAATCTTATATATTAACCTTCCCCAACTACCTCTTTGGAGCAGTCTCTTGGAGCTATCTGATGTCTCCTGGGCTGCAGTCCTCATTTTGCTCTAAATAAAACCTAACTCATACTCTCATGTTGTGCATCTTTTTTTCTTTTTTTAGTTGACAGTTTTTAATACAGTTAGTAACAGCATTGAATTTAGGTGTGACGTCTAGAAATACTAATTCCATCTACTATAACTCACCTGGTATTGTGAAAATAGGTGTCATGGAGAAAAAGTATAGGATCAAAATATTCCCTAGCTTCCTGGCAAAGAAAGTACATGGATAGTGAATAAGAATCAAGGCTTGAGATGCCTGGGTTATATATTAAATAGTTAACAATAAAATGTGTAAAATTTTATATAGAGGATTTTCTTCTTATTGATTCACTATATCTATCTATAGATAGTTTANGTCTGTTGTTCCATGTCCAGTTCTAACTGTTGCTTCCTGACCTGCATACAGATTTCTCAAGAGGCAGATGTTAGCTCTTCTCTAAATTTTTGGTAGAATTCAGCTATGAAGCTGTCTGGACCTAGACTTTTGTTTGCTGGAAGATTTCTGATTACAGGTTCAATTTCCGTGCTTGTGATGGGTCTGTTAAAATTTTCTATTTCTTCCTGGTTCAGTTTTGGAAAATTGTACTTTTCTAAGAATGTGTCCATTTCTTCCACGTTGTCCATTTTATTGGCATATACTTGCTGATAGTAGTCTCTTATGATCCTTTGTATTTCTGTGTTGTCTGTTGTGATCTCTCCATTTTCATTTCTAATTTTGTTGATTTGATTTTTCTTCCTTTGTTTCTTGATGAGTCTGGCTAATGGTTTGTCAATTTCATTTATCCTTTCAAAGAAACAGCTTTTGGCTTTGTTGATTTTTGCTATGGTCTCTTTTGTTTCTTTTGCATTTATTTCTGCCCTAATTTTTAAGATTTCTTTCCTTCTACTAACCTTGAGGTTATCCATTTCTTCCTTTTCTAGTTGCTTTAGGTGTGGAGTTAGGTTATTTATTTGACTTTTTTCTTGTTTCTTGAGGTATGCCAGTATTGCCATGAACTTTCCTCTTAGCACTGCTTTTATAGTGTCCCACAGGTTTGGGGTTATTGTGTTTTCATTTTCATTCGTTTCTATTCATATTTTGATTTCTTTTTGGTTTCTTCTGTGATTTGTTGGTTATTCAGAAGCATGTTGTTCAGCCTCCATATGTTGGAATTTTTAATAGTTTTTCTCCTGTAATTGAGATCTAATCTTAATGCATTATGGTCAGAAAAGATGCTTGGAATGATTTCAATTTTTTTGAATTTATCAAGGTTAGATTTATGGCCCAGGATGTGATCTATCCTGGAGAAGGTTCTGTGAGCACTTGAGAAAAAGATGAAATTCATTGTTTTGGGGGAAATGTCCTATAGATATCAATTAGGTCTAACTGGTCTATTGTATCATTTAAAGTTTGCATTTCTTTTTAAATTTTCTGTTTAGTTGATCTGTCCATATTTGTGAGTGGGGTATTAAAGTCTCCCACTATTATTGTGTTATTGTTAATTTCCCCTTTCATACTTGTTAGCCTTTGTCTTACATATTGCGGTGCTCCTATGTTGGGTGCATATATATTTATAATTGTTATATCTTCTTGGATTGATTCTTTGATCATTATGTAGTGGCCTTTTTTGTCTCTCTTCACAGCCTTTGTTTTAAAGTCTATTTTATCAGATATGAGTATTGCTACTCCTGCTTTCTTTTGGTCTCTATTTGAGTGGAATATCTTTTTCCAGCCCTTCACTTTCAGTCTGTATGTGCCCCTTGCTTTGAGGTGGGTTTCTTGTAGGCAGCATATTTACGGGTCTTGTTTTTGTATCCATTCAGCCAGTCTTTGCCTTTTGGTTGGGGCATTCAACCCATTTATGTTTAAGGTAATTATTGATAAGTATGATCCCGTTGCCATTTACTTTATTGTTTTGGGTTTGGGTTTATACACCCTTTTTGTGTTTCCTGTCTAGAGAATATCCTTTAGCATTTGTTGGAGAGCTGGTTTGGTGGTGCTGAATTCTCTCAGCTTTTGCTTGTCTATAAAGATTTTGATTTCTCCTTCGTATTTGAATGAGATCCTTGCTGGGTACAGTAATCTGGGCTGTAGATTATTTTCTTTCATCACTTTGAGTATGTCTTGCCATTCTCTCCTGGCCTGAAGAGTTTCTATTGAAAGATCAGCTGTTATCCTTATGGGAATTGCCTTATGTGTTATTCGTTGTTTTTCCCTTGCTGCTTTTAATATTTGTTCTTTGTGTTTGATCTTTGTTAATTTGATTAATATGTATCTTGGGGTGTTTCATCTTGGGTTTATCCTGTTTGGAACTCTCTGGGTTTCTTGGACTTGGATGATTATTTTCTTCCCCATTTTAGGGAAGTTTTCAACTATTATCTCCTCAAGTATTTTCTCATGGTCTTTCTTTTGGTCTTCTTCTTCTGGGACTCCTATAATTCGAATGTTGGAGCGTTTCATATTGTCCTGGAGGTCTCTGAGATTGTCCTCATTTCTTTTAATTCTTTTTTCTTTTTTCTTCTCTGACTCATTTATTTCTACCATTCTATCTTCTATTTCACTAATTTTATCTTCTGCCTCCATTATTCTACTCTTTGTTGCCTCCAGAGTGTTTCTGATCTCATTCATTGCATTATTCATTATATATTGACTCTTTTTTATTTCTTCTAGGTCCTTGTTAAACCTTTCTTGCATCTTCTCAATGCTTGTCTCCAGGCTATTTATCTGTGATTCCATTTTGATTTCAAGATTTTGGATCATTTTCACTATCATTATTTGGAATTCTTTGTCTGGTAGATTCCCTATCTCTTCCTCTTTTGTTTGGTTTGGTGGGCATTTCTCCTGTTCCTTTACCTGCTGGTTATTCCTCTGTCTCTTCATATTGGTTATATTGCTCTATTTGGGGTGGCAAGCTGGGAATTTGTGGAGTTCTCTTTATTATGGAGTTTCCTCACTGTGGGTAGGGTTGTATCAGTGGGTTGTCAAGGTTTCTTGGTTAGGGAAGCTTATGTCGGAGTTCTGGTGGCTGGAGCTGGATTTCTTCTCTCTGGAGTGCAATGAAGTGTCCAGTAATGAGTTATGAGATGTCAATGGGTTTGGAGTAACTTTGAGCTGCCTGCATATTGAAGCTCAGGGGTGTGTTCCTGTGTTGCTGGAGAATTTGCGTGGTATGTCTTGCTCTGGAACTTGTTGGCTCTTGGGTGGTGCTTGGTTTCAGTGTAGGTATGGAGGCATTTGATGAGCTCCTATCGATTAATGTTCCCTGGATTCAGGAGTTCTCTGATGTTCTCAGGATTTGGACTTAAGCCTCCTGCTTCTGGTTTAGTTTTCTTTTTACAGTAGACTCAAGACTTCTCCATCTATACAGCACTGATGATAAAATATCTAGATTAAAGATGAAAAGTTTCTCCACATTGAGGGACACCCAGAGAGGTTCACAGAGTTACATGGGAGAAGAGAAGAGGAAGGGGTAGTTAGAGATGACTGGAATGAGATGAGGTGGGATCAAAAGAGGAGAGAGCAAGGTAGCCAGTAATCACTTCCTTATGTGCACTCCACAGTCTGGACCACTCAGAGATGTTCACGGAGTTATACAGGGAAGAGGAGAGGGGGGGAGTAGACAGAGGTGGCCNAGGGGGGAAGTAGACAGAGGTGGCCAGGAGGATAAAAGAGGGGAATGAAAAGGAGAGAGACAGATCCAGCCAGTAACCAGTTCCGTAAGTGTTCTCCATCATCTGGAACACATAGAGATTAACAGAATTGGGTAGAGAAGAGAAGGGGGAGGGAGGAGACAGACAACCTGGTGGAGAAAAAGGAGAAGTCCAAAGGAGGAGAGAGTGGTCAAGCCAGTAATCTTGCTCTCAGGTAAAACTGGGTACTAAAGATTGGGTTTATAAATGTACAAAATTGACAACAGATACCAAAAAGCAAAGATTAAAAATCTAGAGTTTGGATTTTCAAAAATACAATATTAAAGAAAAGAAGAAGAGAAAAAAAAAAAGCAAAGTTATAAGAATTATTAAACAACAACAACCACCACAAAAATATATATACGGCGTTTGCTTTAAAAATAGTTTTTTTTTTTAAGTAATAGTAGGTTATAAAAATAAAAATCAAAGGAGAAATAGAGGACTTAAAAATTTTTTTAAAGTTAAAAAAAAGAAGAAAAAGCAAAGAAGAAAAAACAATCAACAACGTCAAAAAGACAAAACAACAAAGAAAGAGAGAATGATTGGAAAAAATAGTAAAGATATATCTGGGACTTTCTCTGGTGTTGTGGGCAGTGTGGGGTCACTTCCAAGACAGTTCCCTCTGTTTAGCTTCTTCTGTTTGCTGGTCTCTTCAGTGTCTGATTTCCGCCCTGACACAAGGGGCGCGGTGGTTGACACTTTTTTTTTTCTTTAGACTCACTTGTTCAGTCTCACTGTGGGGAGGGAGGGATGCTGCAAACAAATAACATTGGTGTGTGCTCGCAATGTCTCAGCCACGCTGGGCCTGCCCCTGCTCATGGCACACACCATTCAGGCTCTACGTTGCTCCACTGGGAACCGTCTGAGGCTGGCCCTAGGCTGCATGCACGTCCGAGGTCTAAGCTGCTCAGGCTTGGCTCTCAGGTAGCCCTCAGAGGTGCAGATTTGGTTGGGCCTGCATTTTGTGCCCTTCCCAGGTCCGAGTAGCTCAGGCGTTTGGCAAGCACAGTCGCTGCAACTTATCGCCTTTCCCATCCCTGCTGCTCAGTTTTCTGGGTGTACTGCTGGCTCCCCTTCTCAGGCGGATGGTGACTGTCCAGAACCCCAAGAAGTCTTAGCAAAGAAGCTTGCTTGCAGTTGGGTAAGTAATGCCTCTCCAGGGCTGCAATTGCCCCCTTCCAGCCCTTACAGCTCTGCCTGCCTGTCACAGGAGGGGGATGGTTGGCAGCCAGGTATTTCTGTTCCATCCTTTGTTCTGTGCACAGTCCTGGTGGTATCTTATGTTAGAGCTTTTCATGTGGTAGCTATCCCACAGTCTGGTATGCTAGCCCAAGTTAGTTTGCTCTGGTTACACTCAGGGCATTCCGGCCTGATTCTTAAAAAGCACTGCAGCCCGTGCCTCCCTGCCCAGCCCCCACTTCCTAGTGGCAGATGAGGGTGTCTGCACTGCTTCTCCGCTGGGGGAGTTACCGTTGGGCTCACAATCTGTTGGTTTTAATTATTTATTAATTTTTCTTCCCTGTTATGTTGCCCTCTGTGCTTCCAAGGCTCGCCACAGACTCTGCAGTGAGAGTGTTTCCTGGTGTTTGGAAACTTCTCTCTTTTTAAGACTCCCTTCCCAGGATGGAGCTCCCTCCCTAACTCCTTTGTCTCTTTTTTCATCTTTTATTTTTTTTCCTACCTGTTTTTGAAGACAATGATCTACTTTTCTGGATGCCTTATGTCCTCTGTCCTCTGTTCGTCTCCAAGGCAAACCATTCAATATCACAGTAATCCAAGGATATGCTCCAATCAGTAACGCTGAAGAAGCTGAAGTTGAACGGTTCTATGAAGACCTACAAGACCTTTTAGAACTAACACACAAAAAATATGTGTTTTCATTATAGGTGACTGGAATGTAAAAGTAGGAAGTCAAGAAACACCTGAAGTAACAGGCAAATTTGGCTTAGGAATATGGAATGAGCAGGGCAAAGGCTAATAGAGTTCTGCCAAGAGAATGCACTGGTCATAGCAAACACCCTCTTCCAACAACACAAGAGAAGACTCTACACATGGACATCACTGTGGGGAGGGAGGGATGCTGCAACATCAGATGGTCAACACTGAAATCAGATTGATTATATTCTTTGCAGCCAAAGATGGAGAAGTTCTATATAGTCAGCAAAAACAAGACCAGGAGCTGACTGGGACTCAGATCATAAACTCCTTATTGCCAAATTCAGACTTAAATTGAAGAAAGTGGGGAAAACCACTAGACCATTCAGGTATGACCTAAATCAAATCCCTTATGATTATACAGTGGAAGAGAGATATAGATTTAATGGACTAGATCTGATAGATAGAGTGCCTGATGAACTATGGACAGAGGTTCATGACGTTGTACAGGAGACAGGGATCAAGACCATCCCCATGGAAAAGAAATGCAAAAAAGTAAAATGGCTATCTGGGGAGGTCTTACAAATAGCTGTGAGAAGAAGAGAAGCAAAAAGCAAAGGAGACTAGGAAACACATAAGCACCTGAAGGCAGAGTTCCAAAGAACAGCGAGGAGATATAAGAAAGTCTTCCTCAGCAATCAATGGAAAGAAATAGAGGAAAACAACAGAATGGGAAAGACTAGAGATCTCTTCAAGAAAATTAGAGGTACTAAGGGAACATTTCATGCAAAATGGGCTCGATAAAGGACAGAAATGATATGGACCTAACGGAAGCAGAAGATATTAAGAATAGCTGGCAAAAATACCCAGAACTGTACAAAAAAGATCTTCATGACCAAGAAAATCATGATGGTGTGATCATTCACCTAGAGCCAGACATCCTGGAATGTGAAGTCAAGTAGGCCTTAGAAAGCATCACTGTGAAAAAAGCTAGTGGAGGTGATGGAATTCCAGTTGAGCTAATCCAAATCCTGAAAGATGATGCTGTGAAAGTGCTGCACTCAATATGCCAGCAAATTTGGAAAACTGGGCAGTGGCCACAGGACTGGAAAAGGTCAGTTTTCATTCCAATCCCATAGAAGGGCAATGCCAAAGAATGTTCAAACTACTTCACAATTGCATTCATCTCACATGTTAGTAAAGTAATGCTCAGAATTTTCCACACCAGGTTTCAGCAATATGTGAACTTTAAAATTCCAGATGTTCAAGCTGGTTTTAGAAAAGGCAAAGAAACCAGAGATCAAATTGCCAACATATGCTGGATTACGGAAAAAGCAAGAGAGTTCCAGAAAAACATCTATTTCTGCTTTATTGACTATGACAAAAATTTTGACTGTGTGGATCACAATAAGCTGTGGAAAATTCTGAAAGAGAAGGGAATATAGACCACTTGACCTGCCTCTTGAGAAACCTATATGCAGGCCAGGAAGCAACAGTTAGAACTGGACATGGAACAACAGGCTGGTTCCAAATAAGAAAAGGAGTACGTCAAGGCTGTATATTGTCATCCTGCTTATTTAACTTATATGCAGAATACATCATGAGAAACGCTGGACTGGAAGAAACACAAGCTGGAATCAAGATTGCTTGGAGAAATATCAATAACCTCAAATATGCAGATGACACCACACCCTTATGGCAGAAAGTGAAGAGGAACTAAAAAGCCCCTTGATGAAAGTGAAAGAGGAGAGTGAAAAAGTTGGCCTAAAGCTCAACATTTAGAAAATGAAGATCATGGCATCTGGTCTCATCACTTCATGGGAAATAGATGGGGAAACAGTGGAAACAGTGTCAAACTTTATATTTTGGGGCTCCAAAATCACTGCAGATGGTGACTGCAGCCATGAAATTAAAAGATGCTTACTCCTTGGAAGGAAAGTTAAGACCAACCTAGAGAGCATATTCAAAAGCAGAGACATTTCTTTGCCAGCAATTGTCCATCTAGTCAAGGCTATGGTTTTTCCAGTGGTCATGTATGGATGTGAGAGTTGGACTTGAAGAAAGCTGAGCACTGAAGAATTGATGCTTTTGAACTGTGGTGTTGGCAAAGACTCTGGAGAGTCCCTTGGACTGCAAGGAGTCCAGACTTTCCATTCTAAAGGAGATCAGTCCTGGGTGTTCATTGGAAGGACTGATGCTAAAGCTGAAACTCCAATCCTTTGGCCACCTCATTTGAAGCATTGACTCAATGGAAATGACCCTGATGCTGGGAGGGATTTAGGGCAGGAGGAGAAGGGGATGACAGAGGATGAGATGGCTGGATGGCATCATGGACTCGATGCACATGAGTTTGAGTGAACTCCGGGAGTTGGTGATGGACAGGGAGGCCTGGCATTCTGCGATTCATGGGGTCGCAAAGAACTGGACACGACTGAGCGACTGAACTGAACTGCAACAAAATAATTTTGCTTATTTATGCTTATTTGTCTCAGTAGAACTTTAGAATTCTAAAATTCAATAGAATTTCCAGTATTTAGCCATCTGATGTGAAGACCTAACTCATTGGAAAAGACCTTGATGTTGAGAAAGACTGAGGGCAGGAGAAGGGAGCAACAGACGATGTGTTGATGGGATGGCATCACTGACTCAATGGACATGAGTTTGCACAAACTCCTGGAAATGGTGAAGGACAGAGAAGCTTGGCATGCTGCAGTCCATGGGGTCACAAGGAGTCAGACATGACTGAGTGACTGAACAGCAACAACAACAAAGTGAGATTTTACTAGTGAATTGGAATGAAGTTAATTATTTTTAGCAACTGCCTAGGAGTATACATCTGCCCAAGGAAGAATAATTTTAAAGATGAGTAAAGAAAGGGAAAAGAAGCTTTCTCCCTCACTTATGAATCGCACAAATCTCATTCCTGAGGGCTCTGCCCTCAGTACCAAATCATTTTGCAAAGTCCCCACGACCAAGTAATATTGCAGGTTAAGTTTCAGCATATAAATTTTAGAGGGACACAAACATTTATTCTACCGCAGTAACTTGCACAGGTGTATAGCCAAAGACATATATACAAAGTTTGAATTGGAAATGCACCTACTATTCATAATTTTTCTTGTAGATAAGGAATTGAGGTTCAGAGGGAGTTTATGACTTACTGACTTCACACAAAAAACAAAACCATGACAGAATCCCTTTACAAAGGTGAACTTTGTCAACTACAATTTGGCACTTGCCAAGAGCATTTGCCAGTGACTGAACAACAACAAGGTCATTTACCATCTGCCTCTGTAGAGACTGAACTCTTGCTGCAGTTGCTGACCTTCAACACCCTGTGAGGGGAATTCAGGGTGGAGAGGGAGGCACTCTGTGCTCTAAGGAAGCTCATGGAACAGGTCTAAATAGATATTTTTAGGCACTGATTTTATGATCCTAATCTTTGCATCTCTTCATATATAGAAAAGCATTAAATCCCTTCATGGTGACATCAGCTCCTCATAACTAGCTGAAAACCTTTTATAAAGGAAATCCTTGACTGCACTGAAATCCCCCTTCACCAAAATCACATACATTAATCTTCCCCCATGCCTCTTTGGAACAGTCTCTCACAGCTATCTGAGGTTCTGTGTCCCAAGCTGCAGTCCTCATTTTGCTCCAGATAAAACTTAACTCGCACTCTCACAATGTGCATCTTCTTCGTTAACAACATTCAAGGACAAGTAATTTGTCACCAAGTACACTGGTGTTCTATCGTGATAATCAATAATATATAGAACATTCTTGTGTTGATGAGCATCTTTCACATAATGCGAGTTTATTACACTGCATTGTACATAAAGAAGAGCCCTTAAAAATAACACACAATCACAATATCTCTATCTGTAATAAAGGCCTTTAAAAACATTATAGCTGAGGAGAAACTGTGTGATATTATAACTGAAAAGTAACCAAAGGCTGTATTTCAAATCTGAGTAGCAAAAAGAAGAAACTGTACTTTTTTTTTTTTTGGCTTCAGAATAAAATAGTCAAATCAAATAGTGTCTTTATATTCAGTTAAAAAGATGCAGATACCAACTGTGAAGAGCTGATATAATTGGCTCAGAAGTAGACTCCCTTTCTTTTGTAATTAAAATTAATCTGTTTCAAAAATCTTTTGTTCCACTGAAGGCACCATATTTTAACCAGTCTATCTTTCTTATGTCTCAGCCTGATGATGTATTATATTAATACATCATTAAAGAGACAGCTCTCAGAAATGATGTATTAGTACAACACATCACTGGAGAAATCAGTAAGGATGCATGACTCATTAGACCTCATACTTATCTTTGAAGAACTTTTTTTTTTTTTAAATGAGTTTCTAGAATGTGGAGGATCACAACAGTGGCACATTTGATTACCAATAAATTATCCCAAGCAGTTAAAAATAAACATGCACAGAAAAATATAATGAAGTCTGAGGAATAGGATTACCTGTTTCTGATAACAATCCAAAATTATAAGATGGCTCATCTAAACAAAACTGAAGAAAGAAGGCAATAAAACTCAACAAAACATTCTTTAATATTTAATATTCTACCTGTCATTCTTTAATAGATTTAAATAAGGAAAACAGTGCTTCATCAATTCCATCCCTTTAACATCATTAATGCTTCATATTTCTAAACTTCAGGCCTCATGGGACAATCTGTTCCTAAAAGAGCATGACTTATTACAGAATTATATTACCAAGAAGATAAATAATGCACTATAGGAAAGCATAGAAATTTAGATTGTCTTTGCTTGACCTTTCAACAGTTAACAAGCAAAGTCTTTAAGAAAGGGTGCTGGATGCATAAAGCATGAGAGGTTAAACATTAAAACACAAATTAACCGATGCTCCTAAAGTCAAGCCAAGCCAAAAATCAACAGTCAGAAAATACTTTTTAAAAACTGTTTTCCCTACAACCATGCTTCTATATTTCTTCTATTGTATGCTTCTTATTTTCCTGTCCACTGGTCATCAAGGCTTTTATGAACTCCTAAACTGCTTATTGTATGGTGAAAGGTGAAGTGCAAAGAAAATGTAAAAAATAACATAATTAAAGAACTCCTTCTTTCCATTTATTTAATTTCTCTTGCAAATTTTCATTAAAATTTTATAGCAATTTGATTTTGTAAGTGAATTACAAATGTTCTTTTCTGAAAAAAAGAATTTGACCTTACTTGGTCTAGTATTTTTACTGGAAAAGATAAATATTCAGAAATAGGACTTCCTATAAAAGATGAGATAGTGAGTTTAGTTTGGCAGAGTGTTTTAAATCAACTTTATATATTAATTGACAATTTGGATTCAAATAACTACTCCTTGAAATTGCTGTATGTGACAGTATCCATAATAATCCAGATGGAAAAATAATAAGTTTTATAAGGCAGAATTTAAAGAAAAGTAATCTTTAGTTACATCATTATTCTGCAATGCTTTTAAGGCATCATTAAAACAGTGTGATGCACATTAAGGCTCAAATATGCCTCACCTCACCTTCAGATTTTGCATACTATGTAAAAAAATTACTTAATTGGCCTTTCTGAAACAACCCTCAAATTAGAGTTCAATAAAATTAGTGTCATTCTATATACACACATTTCTAAGTGTTTAATTTTAAAAGGCAAGAGAAGATTGATGGACTTTTTATTCTATTTTGTAAAACCATTTATTTTAGGGAAATGTATAAAGAATTTTCTGTTTGCCTTAGAAAGTTTTTGCTTGGTCCTCAGCACAGGCCTTAGTTATATTCTCCTCAATTCAAACAGTTAAAGGTTTTCTCATCTGAAATATCCTTTTGTGTGTACCCTGAATCTATGTGGCCTGTACCCAGCTTTAAAAGTTAGCTTCCTCATGATACTTCTCTCTTAATCTAGAAACAAATTAAGACTAATCCAGGAGTTTCTCTTAGCCAAAGTCATCTTTCCCAGAATTTCGGCAGATTGTAACTAAATGAATCAAACGGGTCAGCACTGCCACAAAGAATTAATTTTAATTCCACAAGGTTAAGAACTACATATGAAAAAAAATAGAATACAGACTGAAGTGATAATTTACCTACTCAATAGAAAAGATGTTTCCTTAAGAGCCTGGCCTACGAAAACCACATCTAACAGAGGATGTTTGGAGTAAGTTTTTATTTGTTATATAGCAGCTATGGAGTTGTTGACATTTGTATAAATGTTATTGAAAAGCCAGCAAAAATTAGGGAGCTAATTAGTCAGTTCAGGTACTATTAACTTAAAATTTTATAATGTCAATTATAAAATGTTTATGCCAATTTTTTACATGCAGATAAAAGGCATTTGGCTGAAAAACATATTTTAAGTACTTGTCAACTTTTCCCAATGATTCCTGGTAGTATTTTCCTGAAATAGTGCTGTAACTTTTTAGAATAATGGCATCGATGGTAAATGTCTCTGTGATTTAGTGACCAAAGGTAACTTAGCCTTTTGACTAAATGAAATCAAAGTTAGCACAATGCATTGATTCTACTGGTGATCTAAATAAACTATTTTTATATTTTCTAATTATTCTGAGATTAGGATTGTTTTAGTATCCCCTCCCTAAGCCTATTTCCTAATAAGTATCATCAATTACACTGACTTATATTAATCCTTGGGCTTCCCAGGTGGCTTGAGGACTTCCCTGGTGGCTCAGAGGTCAAGTATCTGCCTGCAACTCAGGAGACCTGGGTTTGATCCCTGGGTTGGGAAAATCCCCTGGAGAAGGAAACGGCAACCCACTCCAGTATTCTTGCCTGGAAATTCCCATGGACGGAGGATCCTGGTTTGAGGAGCCAACAGGGGTCACAAAGAGTTGGACACGACTGAGTGACTTCACTTTCACTTTCCCAGATTGCTCAGTGGTAAAGAATCTGCCTGCCAAGCAGGAGACATGGGTTTGATCCTTAGATTGGGAAAAATCTGCTGGAGAAGGCAATGGCAACCTACTCCAGTATTCTTGCCTGGGAAATCCCATGGACAGAGGAACCTGGAGGGCTACAGTCCATAGGGTTGCAAAAGAGTCAGACACGATTTAGCAACTAAACAACAAATATTAATCCTAAGAGTCTAGATTCTGTGAAACACAAATGGTAGGTTCCCCTTTTGACAGTAATATGTATAATAGAAATGTGCATACCACATTTGGAACATATTCAAAACACTATTTAAGGAAAATATGATCAAAGTAAATATTCAGGGGTAAGAAAGAAAAGTATCATGAAAACTGATATCAGGCTCTTTTTAAAAAAAAAAATAAAGAAAGATTTATTGCTTAGTATAGCTCGCTTAATTCACTTAATTCACTTAATTTACATTGTAATGTTCTGTCAATATCCAAAATGGAAATATCATGGGCTAACTTTTTGCTTTTACTGAATTTTGTGAGAGTGCATTTCCTTTTTCTGACTCATGCTACCATGGATCCCTACATTTGTTTTTGATGCCCATGAAATCTCACTCTGTATCAAAGATCCCATTACTCTTTATTATTATCACTGTAAACTCCCTTAATTTCTTAAATCACTGTAGGATCTCTGCTAAAGACCCTGATCTTTTCCTTGGGTATGTGGGTACGTATTTCCTTCAGTTCTTTTAAGTAGCTGCTGCTCATTAGTTTCCATCCCATGCAAGCAAGAGTCATGCACTGTATTACTTCTCCTCCCAAAACCTCCCAAGATGTATCTGAGGTTCCCCTCATTTTCCCCTGCCCTCTGTCTCCTTACATTCAATTCATCTGCTATCTTCCTGTTGCTCCTTCCATGTACTGGGGATTTCTTTGTCTTGTTTTACTCCTTACCACGCTTCCCATAATCAGATGATCTTCAGCATTTCACTTCACTGTCACTCAATACCTTCACTCTCAGGTGCATTTCTGGTGGCTGCACTCCCACTAAACCTGTCACTCTCAGCCCTAACTGCGTGTTATCCTTCCCAGGAAACAGGAACTCTGTGGTATAAGAGCCACACCTGCTTTCCTCTGAATTCAACCCTCCCTCCTGACAAAGCAAAATGTACATAGTAGCAGCTTCATTTGTGACCCCAAATTTAACTGAAGTGCTCATCCCTCTCAACTCCATTTAGAAGGCCAGTTCTTCAAGAGATCCATCGTCCCTAAAGGAATCAGTCTGTCACTGATTATTGCTATTATTTTCATCATTATTATTATCATTCTGTAATTTCAATTAGAGATATTGGGCATCAAATTACTATTGGCCAAAATGGCCTATTTTACTTAGAGGGAAAGTTTGATTTGGTGTCAAGTTAAGGGCTTCCCTAGTGGCTCAAATGGTAAAGAATCCACCTGCAATGCCAGATACCTGGGTTTGATCACTGGGTTGGGAAGATCACCTGGAAAAGGGAATACCTATCTACTCCAGTAATCTGGTCTAGAGAATCCCATGGGCAGAGGAGGCCTGGCAGGCTACAGTCCATCGGGTCACAAAGAGTTAGACACAGCTGAGAGACCTTCAATACCCACTCCTTATATTGGATCCCTTCTAACCTGTAAGACACCACGATACATCTTGTCTAAATCTAATTTATATTCCAAGTATAGTTTTGCCTTTCCAGCCACTAGTGCTTCAACCAGCATCAATATCCAAGAACTTATGTAAAGTGTATGACCCACTAGCCTGAATTCTGTTTAGTCTCTCAATGAGCCAGGAGACCTATCTTATAATCAAGAAAGTACAGCAGTGATGTATGACAGTGGGATCCCCCAGTTTGATCACATGCCACACCTCCTAGAAATGGCCAGTCAACAAGAGTGATTGAGAAGCTGAGTGCACAGCTCCGGTGACAGCATGGAAATGATACCCAGTGGTATGCTACCTTTTCAGGATGAAAGCATTCATTTTCCAGCAGCTGTGAGAATGTTAATGGCTGAAAAGTTTTCAGCCATGTGTGTACTGCTCCTCCACCTCTGCCTCTGCCTGTGACTGTCATGAGTGTCAGCCAGTGATGAGAGCTTTTACAAGGTCACATGCCCTTCCCTTCCAAATAACGGACTGCAGCCTACCAGGCTCCTCTGTCCATGGGATTTTTCCAGACAAGAGTGCTGGAGTGGGTTGTCATTGCCTTCTCCAAATATTGGTGATGGAAAGGGCCAAATCTTGGTAATATATCCCCCAAACGGGACAGCTCTTGGCTATTCCAGCTCTAAAGTTTCGCTTAGAATTGGCTAACTCTTTTGTTGTATCTGCCTGGCAACACTTTCCAATCCCACTTTCTCATTTTTCTGCTAATATTGATGCTGAAAATACTCCTCAATAAAATTCCTTCATGTAAATCTTCATCCCATAATGTGCTTCCTGGGAAAACTGACCTTCATTACTCCCCTGGAGGCTGGGAAATGTGGACTTTAATGTCGGTAGCAATGTGCCTAGCTAAAAAATCAGTGTTCTAAGAAAGAATGGTATAATAGTTACTGGGAATCTTTCGCTGTCACACTAGTCTAGTGTATATCTAATATATAAAGCTTCGGGGGACTTCCCTAGTAGTCCAGTGGTTAAGACTCTGCTTCTGCAGGGGACATGGGATTGATCCCTGGTTAGGGAACTAAGATCCTACATGCTGTGCTGTGCAGCCAAAAAATAAGTAAATAAAATGTAAGCTTTCTATGAACAAGAAGAATTTGTTTTCCACAATGGTACTGAAACTGATAAATAGAAGCTAATCTATAAATATATCTTGACAAAATAAATAAATAGAAGCTGTATTTTATATATATATGTGTATATATAGTGTAGTGTAGTGAAGTCGCTCAGTCATGTCTGACTCTTTGTGATCCCATGAACTGTAGCCCACCAGGCTCCTCCGTCCATGGTTTTCTCCAGGCAAGAGTACTGGAGTGGGTTGCCATTTCCTTCTCCAGGGGATCTTCCTGACCTAGGGATCGAAACCAAGTCTCCTGCATCGTAGGCAGATGCTTTAACCGCTGAGCCACCAGCGAAGCCCTATATATATATGGAAATGACAACCCACTCCAATATCCTTGCCTGGAAAATCCCATGGACAGAGGAGCCTGGTGGACTACAGTCCATAGGATTGCAAAAGAGCTGGACAAAACTTAGCAATGAAACAACAGCAACATATACATTTGTGCAATTTTCAATTAGAATGTCCTCACAATAAGACAGAATTTTTTAAAAATAAGATGACTATGAATATAATGGTAGTGATTATGTTTTGCTATTTGAGTAAGAGAGATTGCAAATACCAAGAAATGATACACTTAATGTTGTAAAGAAGAACACACTTGTTAAAGCAAAACATGGTAATTCATGTACAACATTTTTCACCTAAAGTTATTCATGGCAAGATATGTGACAAGGCTCCAAATATTCAGAGAAACATCAGTTAATCATCAGGTTTGCTGCCATGTGTGATTCAAAGAAGATTTTTCTTGCCAAGGGTGATTCTGTTCAAATAGACTTTGCAGCAGGAAAGCAGTAATTGCACAAAAAAAGGAAAACAGATTTTCAATCAAATCCTAATGCAGTTTCTTATTTTTTGAAACCAGTTTTCATCAATATTAATAAGCAACAATTTTTTTTTTTTTTTGCAACTGGAATTGAGTAAAATGTTGCATTGTTTTTTTAAATAGCATTTGTAAGCCAAAGATGTAAAATAAAAACAAAGCAAAATTAATACAAAGTTTCCAAAGCTGGATGTTTTTCAAAATGTCTCATTTACTAGCTATTTTCCCCTTCTGTCTTATAAAGATATCTTGACTTTAATACTGATAGCATAATGGCCAACTCCACCCCCACCCCAAATAAATCATAAGCAGTTCATCATTATCCATTCCTCTGAAGAATACACTCACTAGCAGTTAATGATGGCCATATAACGGTGTTGTGGCCAGTGGTCACATGAAGGAAGGCCTACTAGGAGGATGCCAGGAAAAAAATCCTTTTTGGCAAAACAGACAAGAGTGCAAAAGTGGCTTACTTTTGCCATCTCTTCTCTTCTTCATTCATGAATATGATAGTTGCTATGAAAATGTAGCATTTGAGGCTAAAAGAATCATTTTGTGTTCCATAAGGGAGAAGAGTTAACATGTCAGACTTTTACTGATACTATTGCTCTGCAAAATAAACCCTAGAACTACGTTTTTCAAGATTTCCTGTTAAGCAACCAACAAATAATCATAATGGGTTGAAGCAGAACTATTCAGATTAATATCGCTTTTCCCTAGAAACTCCCATTGTTTGAAACAATTATTGAGAGTTTACTGTGTTGTGTTATTATAAATAACTTATGTGTACTAACCAGTTTTCACGACCATTTTTAAAGTGCATACCATTACTATCTTCCTGTTAAACATGAATAAAACGAGCTGTAGAGAAAGTGCCCAATATCTCATAGCTAATAAGTAGTGAAGAAAAAATTAAAATCAAACTATTCAAAGACTTTCTAGACACCAAGAAGCAAAAAAACTCATAACCAGGGTATGTTCACTATAAAAATGTTAAAGAAAATCCTTTTGAAAGAAAATGACCCCACATGGAAATCTAGATCTACACAAGGAAACAAATCAACCAATGAACCTGTAAGTAGTAACTACTTTGACAAAGAGGTAAGATTTTTCTTTTTCTTAGTCAAATCTCTTTCAAATGTAATTGATATTTTAATAAATAATTAAAGTCTAGTAAAGGATTTATAGAACATATAAAATAAACTGTAAGGCAGCAATAGCTCAGAGGTCAGGACAAGATAAATTAAAACATACTATTATAAGTCTCTCATAGTCTATGTGATATAGTGTAATGCCATTTGAAGTAGAGCATGATTGATTAAAGATGAAGACAGTAAATCTTCACAGAACCACTAAAGTAACAAAAAAGAGTTATAACAAAGAAGTTAGCAATAAGATGGAAAAATATTGTTATATATAACATATATGAGTCATAAAATATGTATCCTAGGTATAAAGTACCGAAGAAGAATACAAACTATATGGTTACACTTGTAAAACATTCTAGAAAATTAAGGCACCTATATCATCGACAAATCTATATGGTGAGCAAAGCTGAGCAGTTGCTAACTGGGCAAAGATAGATAGTGCAGACGGATAAAAGGAAAAGTTTAAAAGGAGGCCCCAGAAAATTTATGGGGTGACTATTTTATAAATGAATATATTCATTGGTAGGACTGATGTTGAAGCTGAAACTCCAATACTTTGGCCACTTGATGCATAGAGCTGACTCATTGGAAAAGACCCTGATGCTGGGAAACATTGAGGGCAGGAGGAGAAGGGGATGACAGAGGATGAGATGATTGGATGGCATTACTAATTCAGTGGAAATGGGTTTGGGTAGACTCCAGGAGTTGGTGATGGACAGGGAGGCCTGGTGTGTTGCAGTTCATGGGGTTGCAAAGTGTCGGACATGACTGAGCGACTGAACTGAACTGATANAAGAATTCTCTTAATCTTAAACCAATAAAGCATTTTAAAAAATCAGATTATATATAATCTCAAAATTGTCAATAGATTTCCTCATCACTCTTATAGTCAACACAAAAATTTTGAAAAACTGTTTTTTGTTTTTAAAAATGCAATGGGAAATAAGTAGATAAAAAGAATGAAACCACTTCAGGGATTTTATTAAATTTGGATGGGTTGAAGGAGGTGTTAAAAACCATATCTATGAAGGTATAAAGAAGCAGCGGGAATGCAAACTAGTACAGCCACTATGGAGAACAGTGTGGAGATTCCTTAAAAAAATGGAAATAGAACTGCCTTATGACTCAGCAATCCCACTGCTGGGCATACACACTGAGGAAACCAGAATTGAAAGAGACACGTGTACCCCAATATTCATCGCAGCACTGTTTATAATAGCCAGGACATGGAAGCAACCTAGATGTCCATCAGCAGATGAATGGATAAGAAAGCTGTGGTACATATACACAATGGAGTATTTCTCGGCCATTAAGAAGAATACATTTGAATCAGTTCTAATAAGGTGGATGAAACTGGAGCCGATTATACAGAATGAAGTAAGCCAGAAAGAAAAACACCAATACAGTATACTAACGCATACATAGGGATTTTAGAAAGATAGTAACAATAACCCTGTATGCGAGACACCAAAAAAGACACAGATGTATAGAACAGTCTTTTGGACTCTGTGGGAGAGGGAGAAGGTGGGATGATTTGGGAGAATGGCATTGAAACATGTATAATATCATATAAGAAATGAATCGCCAGTCCAGGTTCGATGTAGGATACAGGATGCCTCGGGCTGGTGCACTGGGATGACCCAGAGGGATTCAGGATTGGGAACACGTGTACACCTGTGGCAGATTCATGTTGATGTATGGCAAAACCAATACAATATTGTAAAGTAATTAGCCTCCAATTAAAATAAATAAATTTAAATTTAAAAAATAAATAAAATCTGGAAAAAAAGCAGTGGAACCATTGAATGTAAAAACAGCATAATTCTAGCACCCTATTTGTATTTGTATTTGCTTTTATTTATCTGATTTATCTCACTTAGCACAATCCCCTCTAGGTCTACCACACTGTTGCAAATGGCAAAATTTCATTCTTTTTTTGTGGCTGAATAACTTTCCATTGTGGATATATACCATATCTTCTTTATCCATTTGTTTGTGGATGGACACTTAGGTTGCTTCTATATTCTGGTTATTGTGCCTCAAGGAAAATTGAGGTGCATATCTTTTTGAATTAGTCTTTTTGTTTTCTCTGGTTTTATATCCAGAAGTGGGATTTCTGTATCATACAGTAGTTCTATTTTTATTTTTCTGAGGAATCTACAATTATTTTCCATAGTAGCTATACCATTTACATTTCCACCAATAGTGCACAAGGATTACTTTTTCCATGTTTTTGTCAACACTTGCTATTTATTATCTTTTTAATAACAGTCATTCTGAGAGGTGTGACATGATTATCTTATTGTGGTTATGCATTTCCATAAGGATTAGTGATGTTGAGCATCTTTTCATGTGCCTGTTGGCCATTTGTATGTCTTCTTTAGAAACATGTCTTTTGAGATACTCTGCCCATTTTTAATTTCCTTTTTTGATGTTGTATGAGATTTTATAGATTTTGGACATTAATCCCTTATTGGATATGCCGTTTTCAGATATCTTCTCCCACTCAGTAGGTGGCCTTTTTTTTGGTTGATAGTTTTCTTCACTGTTGTAGTCCTATTTATTTATTCTTACATTTGATTCTTTTCTCGGAGGAGACATATCTAAAAAATATTACTAAGAAGGATGTCAAGGAGTTTACCTATGTTTCCTTCAAGAAATTTTGTGGTTTCAGGTCCTACAGTTAAGTCTTTATCCATTTTGAATATGTTTTCATATTTAAGAATAGTCCAGTTTGATTTTTTTGTAAGTGACTGTCCAGTTTTCCCAACATCATTTATTGAAGAGTCTTTCTTTTCCTCATTGTGTATTCTTGCCTCTTTTGTTTTAGTTTAATTGCCCATGAAAAAGTGTGTGTATTTCTGAACTGCTCATTCTGTTCCATTGGTCTAGGCATTTGCTTTTGTGCCAGAACTGTTCCATTTTGATTACAAAGGTAGTACAGTTTGAAATTACAGAATGTAATACCTCCATCTTTGGTGTTCTATCTCATAATTGTTTTGGCTATTCAAGGTCTTTTGTAACTCTATACAAAATTTAAAATATTTGTTCTAGCTCAGTGAAATATTCCACTGATATTTTATTAGGGATTGTACTGAATCTGTAGATTATCTTGTTTAATATGTTCCTTTACCAATGTTATTTTTTTTTCAATCCATGAGCACAGAAAATTTCCATTTCTTTGAGTCATATTCAATTTCTTTTATCAATGTCTTATAGTTTTCCAAGTACAAGTCTTTTATCTCCTTGGTTGGATTTATTCTTAGGTGTGTTATTCTTTTTGAAGTGATTATAAATGAAATGTCTTTCTTAATTTCTATTTCTGATAGTTCATTGTGAGTACACAGAAATTCAAAATATCTGTATATTATTTTTATATCCTGCAACTTTAACAAATTCACTGAAGAACTCTGGTAGTTTTTTGGTGGTGTCTTCAAAGTTTTCCATGTATAGTATTTTGTCATCTGCAAACAGTGATTGTTTTACTTTTCCTTTCTAATTTGAATTCATTTTTTGTTTTGTTTTTTCCTTTTCTCATTGATATGGCTAGGATTTCCAATACTAGGTTGAATAAAATTGGTGAAAGTGGTCATCCTTGTCTTATTCCTCATCTTAGGAGAAATGCTTTCAGCTTTCCATTGTTGAACAAGTTAGCTGTGGGTTTGTCATACGTGGCCTTTATCGTGTTGAGGTATGCTCCTTCTCTACCAGCTTTATGGAGTGTAATTATCATAAATGGATGCTACACTTTGTCAAGAGGTTTTTTTTAAAGAAATTGAGATGGTCATATGGTTTTCAGTCTTCATTTTGTAATGTGATATATCACATTGATATGCAAATTTTAAACTATACTTGCATTCCTGAGATCAATTCCACTTTATCTTGGCATACGATCCTAATACTGTACTGTTGAATTTAGTTTGCAAATATTTTGTTGAATATTTTTGAATATATGTTCATCAGTCATGTTGGCTTATAATTTTCTTTTCTTATGGCATTTTGTCTAGTTTTGGTATCAAGGTGATGGTGGCCTTGTAGAATGAGCTTGGGAGTGTCTCTCTCTGAAATTTTTTGACTACTGGTGATCAAGTTCAGGGCTCAGGAGGTTCTAAGACTAGTGTAGTCAGTGAGGCCAAATTTCAGGGTGGCTTGGGGCTTACAGGGCTAGTGAGGGGTTGCTGTTCTCCCTAGCCTAACTGCTTGGACTGAGTCATCCTAGAATTGGCGCTGACAGACTGGTTGATGAGCCTGGGTCCTGGGGCTAGTAAGCTAGCAGGTGAATTCCAAAATTACTGTTGCCAGCACCAGTGTGCACTGGTAGATTGGCATTCCCCAAACAGATGGCACCTGTTGGACTATATTTGGTCTTTAAATACCTTTCATTTTGGTCTTTAAATACCTTTCATTTTGGTGTGCCCTCAGAGCAGAGCCTTCCTCCTCTGTTATATTGGTCATACCTCTCTGAGCACTTAACTTTTGACTATCATTTTTATTTTTTTATCTAATTTACTACTTATACTTGGGTCTCCAAGCTACTAATAAAGGCACGGTCAGACTGAATAAGTACTCTTGTCCAGAAAGTGAAAAAAGGTGAAAATCGCTGAGTCGTGTCCAGGTCTTTGCAACCCACTCCAGTATTCTTGCCTGGAGAATCTCATGGACAGAGGAGACTGGTAGGCTACAGTCCATGGGGTCGCAAAGAGTCAGACACGACTGAGCGACTTCACTTTCACTTTCACTTTCACTTACTTCTTAAAGAGGAAGAGAAGAATATGCATTTACTGAGGCGTAACAAAGGGTCTTGTGGCCTCCTGGTAAGTTGGAAGTCTCTTTACTTTAAAAAAATCTATCTATTTATACCTGTACCTATACATGACATGGGCTTCCCTCATAGCTCTGTTGGTAAAGAATCTGCCTGCAATGCAGGAGACCTGGGTTAGATTCCTGGGTCAGGAAGATCCCCTGGAGAAGGAAATGGCAACCCACTCCAGTATTCTTGCCTGGAGAATCCCATGGACAGAGGAGCCTGGCAGGCTACAGACCATGGGGTCACAAGAGTCGGATATGACTTCGTGACTAAACTACCACCACCATACATGACATACATACATATGTGTGTGTGTTTTACGATATGTATTTTTAAAACTACACCTTTTATTTAATCTTTCCAGAGTCTCAGTATTCCATGGAGATTTCAGATTATCTTTCTTATTTATCATAATGTGCTGATAACATAGAAAATTTAGTTTCCTATATTTGGCAGCTGCCTACAGGGCAATTTCAGCTCCTTGTTTGCTTTTCAATTTGCTTTCAAATTTGTCCATACATGCACGTATGTGTAGGGGGAGTTAGGGTGCAGACAGAAGGAAATTCTTAGGAGTTTCTGGTGCCATCTTCTGAGTTTGCAGAGTTTGACAGATCATTTAGAAATATGTCTGTTGTAGTTTTTCCAACATCTAGGTGTTTTAGGAGAGGAGAACTTGTTTACTCTGCTGCCTAGAAGATTTTGGAAGGCTTTAATTTTTAAAACTGTGTATAAAAAAGAAGAAAACAATTCCTATCAAAAAGTGTCATTTTTAGTTTGCAAATTGACCCAAGGAAAAGAAAACAAGACACCATATATGTATATACATATACACACATACATACATGAGATATATATATATACACATATGTATATATATATGTGTGTGTGCGTGTGTATATATATATATAGGGCTATATACATATACATATGTTGTGTGTGTGTGTATGCATTCTAAGTTGCTTCAGTCATGTCAGACTCTCTCTGTATAAATATACATATCAGAGTTAATGTTAAAAAATTCCAAATATATGGTATCTATATGCTCTACATAGACAGTTCTGAGTTTTTATCTTTATCAGGATCTTGTTCACTGTTTTCCTTAAGTTTTTTTTTAATCCAAGTTTTTCCTTAAAAGATTGTTTTTAATGTAAATATGTAATGCTTTTAGAAAAACACACAAAACAATGGTCATTAGCTTCAATTAAAAATTAGTGAGGGATTTTACTTCTTTCTTTTCACAACTTTGGAGAACTTCTTTTAGAATATTTACATCTCATTATTTTTTTCTACAGTGACTAGAATTGTTATTTCTTTGAATAAATCCAAATTTGAATCAAATGTAGAAAAACAGAATAATACATACAGATACATTGCCTCTGAGGTTTTTTTTTTTTTTTTTCACAAAAGGGGAAATAAATTTCTAGTTTTGAATTTATTGAATTTCAGACTTTCATTTTTACATAAGCCATAAAATACCCTCAGAGCAATCAATATAGTGAAAATATTTTATTGCTTATTTGGAAATGTTAAAAAAAATATACATCTGAAAGTGACAAGTTTAAAGAATTCCATGAGAGAACTTGAAATGCCACATAACAGCTAAACTCCCAAAATCTTAGCTAAAATTTTATAATTAAAAGTAGCTATGCATCCAGTATCCTATAAAGTGAATTCTCCTTTATGTAGATGAACCAATGACTTAAAAGTGGATGCAAGGTATATCAAAGTTTCCTGATCTAAGGTATGAAAAGTAAGCAGAAAAACTAAATTATTGATTACATTTAAAATCACTTTAAGATGGCATTAGATTTCTCAACAAATGACAAGCCTGAAAAGAACTCTGTCAACACACTTATGATATAATAAACAAGAAAGATGGGGAAATGATATATTTTTAACACAGTGCTCTTTTGCATATCTTAAATAGTGAGATGAACATAAAATGAAATTTCAATTAATTTCATAAGAGCTATTTTGCAGCCAAGAGCTAGTGCTAAACTATCATATTCAGTGTGAATGATATTCATCAGCACAGAGTCAGAAGCTTTGTGATACTATCTTTTGGTGCCCAACATCAAGTTATTTAAAAATCCCTGTTCTGTGTGTGCTTAGTCATTGTTTCAAAACAGTGGTGAAGCTCCCCGACATATAGTGATTGTGTCCTGCACATGCTGGAGCATCTGGTTTTGGAACACCCATGACTTGGGTAAATAAGGAAATCCCATAGAGTAACAACACCATAAATAATAGAAAATCTCTTTCAGCACCAAGCATAGGGCCTAGTTCTGAACTGTAGGCAAAGCATCACCTTAGACGATGGGGCCTGACCCAGGTCTAAGAGCAAGCAGCTCACAGAACATATGCTGTGGTCAAATGCAGTCTAAGCACCATGGTTTCAGTGGCCTCAGGGCCCACACAGAGGCAAGGATAGTAAATCAATGAACAATCCTCATGTGTGCTTACTGCTGTGAAAGGCACTTATGCTGAGCCATTGATTTCTTTTATCCAAACCTAATTGTTGACAGTAGTCACTGACCCTATTACTTTATCTTCAAACTATCTTCAAACTATCAAGTTTTTAAGTAGATCTCATGAAATACATGAAAAGCAATTTCTCTAAAATATACTTGGATACATCATAGAAAACTAACTTCCATGTTCCCAATCCAACATTTTAGATATTTTATTGAGATTAAAAAAATTATGTTGAAATTCTTATCAGTGTCCCAATTATCCTGTTATAGAGCTAAACCATGTGGTGGTTGTTTAGTCTCTAAGTCGTGTCCAACTCTTGCAACCCCATGGACTGTAGCCAGGCTCCTCTGTCCATGGGATTCTCCAGGCAAGAATACCATAGTAGTTGCCATTTCCTTCTCCAGGGGATCTTCCTGACCCAGGAATAGAACCCCAGTCTCCTGCATTGCATAGAACATCATTTAAAAGTGAAATGTTAATTGACAAAAGGCAACTTAGCTTTTGAGAGAAGGCATCCCAAAATGGGAAGCTTCATGTGAGGGAGTAAAATTCACTTCTTAGTAAATATTGTGATTAACATATGTCTCACCAGTAAAATCTTGAGTACTCTTAAAATCAGAGTGGCTGGCTTCCATTGAACTCTATATCCACTCATATATTCATATGCTTATAACAGCATATGCTCCTTTAAAGTACATATGTTAAAACAAAGACTTTATTAAAATGCAGTTATTTTAGTATGCGTAAAGAGATTTTGACAAACTAACTTTTCCCCCATCTTCAGGACAAACAACTCTCTTAGGCTGAACTCTTCCTTTGTGTAATTTTTTCCTGATTTTCTTGGAATATTTTAGCAAAATTTTCCTGATTTCAGAACAGATAAATTAAGAAAAAAATGCAATCCTAGAACTTAATTCCCACCTTTATCAATATTTTGTGGGGCAAGGTGTTTTCATTTAAAACCTTTTCTCTCAAAGTGTTATTTTAACAGAATCATCCTGTGTGAAGAAAAGAAAAGAGTTTTTGGCTAAACGCAGTATTGCCAACAGAGCACTCTAAAACGGAGCTGGGAAGCCATGGGGGAAGAATGACTTACTCATGTCTTAGCCTAGATGGAATTTGAATTTTTGACCACACATTGTCCTAACCCAGAACATCTGCTAAAAATTCAAGATACTTATCAGGCCCTTACCCTAAACAACTCATGACACCCTCTCCCTTTAGGACAAATATTTATTTTTGTGTGTCAGAGTACAGCCTCACAGCTTTTACCTTTATAAGCCCCTGAAATATTTTTCAAAACACTTTCCTAGTCTTACCAGAATCAGTGTCTCCCAAATTTCAATTCTTAAAATTAGAAATAAAGCTCTTTTATTCTTTGCTGCCACAATATTATTATTTGACAACCCTCAATATGAATTTAAGATTAAAACTTGGTAAACTACTGCATGTATGGGCTATACCATAAAATTGTCTCTTACTCATATACTGGGCATATTCATTATGGTTTATCTTTTCTCCTCTTTCATGCTGTACTATCATCTTTTAGTAACAGCTGTCAAATGTATTTCCTTGTGAGAAAAACTGACCTAGTTCAATGACTAGTTAGTAAGGTTCCCCCCCACCCAGATATTTGACACTTGACACATCAATTTCACTAAATGTTGGTTGACATTTAATATACAATAGTATGAAAAGGAGAAAAAATTTGTAAGTCAATTTTGCTTAGTAAATGAGCTTATTTTGAATTGTAAATGCATTAGTCTTTCTGATGATTATAGTAATTTAAACATTAATCACTGTTATTTTATAAGAAAAAAATTTACATGATGAAAGACAGAACTTACTTCCAGTTATTTGGGGGAATAAAAATTTGACTTTAATAAATTTGATTCGAGTTTTCTAAGCAAGTTTTTATTTTGCCCTTCAATTTTAAATTTAAAAAAGAAAGAAATGTCATAGGAACAAAACCCTCTCTTAAAAGATCAGACAAAGTTACACTTCCATTTTTTCCTTACTTTAATGCAAACACCCCAAATAAAAACAGTAACCAAAAAAAATTGTGTTTGTCATAAAATAGAACTTCAAGACTAATAACTTAGCCTTTTGTAATTTGGCTGTGCCTTTACACCACTTCTATAGAAATAATGCAGCCATCTTGGAGTGTAGAGCTGAATTTAGATTTTTCACTATTTGTTAAAATGCTTAGGATGTAATTAACAATTTCTGATTGTATATTAAATTAAAAAAACACTAAAGGTAGATGAGTTTAGAGAATGAAAACCAGTTAATAAAAACTAAGTCATTTACACCTTTCCTATCATTTTCATCAGTATATAGTGGTTCTTGAAAATAATGAAAAATTACAAGTAGAAAGTAGAAATAAGAAATACAATGATGAAAAGGAGGATATTGTTGCTGTAAACAAGCTTGGTCTGCTCACTGCACAACAGGTCAATAATGGGGAGACAGTGTTGAAGTAATAGTGATTTATTCAGAAAGCCAGAAGTCCAAGAAGATGGTGGGCTAGAACGCTAGAGTACCATCTCAGTGGGATCTGGACTCCAGTTTATTTTATAAAACAGAGCAGGGGGAAAGGTGAAGAAGTAAAGTAAAAAGACCATTAGTCTTGCAAAATATCTCTTAGCTTGATCCATATTCAGAAAGGGGTGTATTAATTTTTTCTTTACTGTGCTATCCATAGGTGGGCAGGGTCAGAATGTCTCTCTGTAAGTTGAACAAAGGTACTTTAGTCTAACATTCAGGCAGAAGGGTAGGTTCCTAGAGGAAGGCCATTATGTATGCTTACAGCTATAGACAGCATCATTTTAGTGATTATAATAACAAAGGCAATGAAAAGCAAAGGTTAAAGTAAAAGAGACAGATCCAACATGAATACAGGTTTTGCTCTTCCTTGTTACACTATCTTTGAAGATGTGAACCTGACATTCTACACATGCGAAGGCAGAATCACTACTCACACCCTTTTTGTTTGATTTTATTTTGTGTTTACTATTATGTTTTGGCAATACATAATTGAAGAAAATCTGTATAGTATATATTACTTGTCCAACTATGGTCACTGATCATATTTTTATCTTTTATTTTTTTCCTAAGTAAATTGCTTAAAGTTTTTCTTTTCTTTTACTTTTTTTTTTTTTTTTTGCTCCTTTTTTTCTAGAGATATCACAGAATTCTATAGGGTAGAAAAATGTGTCACATCAAAATGTGTCTCTTTTAATGCAAATTATTTTCAGCTGAAAACAGTCACGGCCTGAAAGACTCAGGAATAAACTTTGATTGTCCCTTTTGCTGTTGTTATTGTTCAGTCCCTCAGTCCTGCCTGAATCTTTGAAACCCCATGGATTGCAGCAAATCAGGCTTCCCTGTCCTTCAACATCTCCCAGAGTTTGCACAAACTCATGTTCATTGAGTTGGTGATGCCATCCAACTGTTAGGTAGTTAGAATAGGAAACAGGAGTCCAGAATGGCAGTGGCTAAAAGACAAGAAAGGGAAAAGCCCATGAAAATAGGACAAAGGAAAATCCGAGGACTGGAGTGACGACCTCAGGTAGAACAAACAACACTCCTGGCTAGCCCAATTTATATACAGCAGGCCCAGGCAGAGAAAAAAAAAAAAAAAAAAAAAACATATAAAAAGAGGAGCTAAAGGGCTGGGGGCCTCTCTGTATCTCTCTCTCTCTCCCGTGCGCTGGGACGCTGTTCTCTTTGGGTTGACATGCCCTCACGCCTTGAAGATGGATTTTCCTGCTATTTTCTAAATAAAATAGAACTGTAACACAGAGCTATAACACTGATTTGTCTAAGAGCTATAACATGGTCTGTTAAAAACTTGAGAGCTATAACACAGTCTGTCCACGACCTGAGAGCTGTGACACGTTGAGGGCTTTAATGTCCGTCACTCCAAATCTTTGTTGTGGTGAGACAGAACCGAGGAGCATACACTCATTTGACACAACCATCTCATCCTCTGTCATCCCCCGCTCCTCCTGCCTTCAGTCTTTCCCAGCATCAGGGTCTTTCCCAATGAATCAGCTCTACACAGCAGATAGCCAAAGTATTGGAGTTTCAGCTTCAGCATCAGTCCTTCCAATGAATATTCAGTGTTAATTTCCTTTAGGATAGACTGGTTTGATCTCACTGCTGTACAAGGGACTCTAAAGAGTCTTCTCCAGTACCACAGTTTGAAAGCATCAGTTGTTTGGTGCTCAGCCTTTTCTATTGTCCAGCTCTTACATCTGTACAAAACTACTGGACTTTCCTTCTATCTACCTAAAAAATGTAGATAGAGGATCTGTTCCAGGAAGGATGCTATTGATACCAAAAACTCAGCCTCTCTGGGCACCAATGCCAAACTAAATCTCAGAAATAGTGATTTGGGTGAAGTAGAAAAGAATAGCTTTATTTCTTTGCCAGGCAAATAGGGACACAATGGGTTCCTGCGCTTGAAAATTATGTATCCCAACCCAGTGGAGTTTGCTGAAGGGTTTTATTGAAAGGTTCAAGGGTGGGATTTGTATTGAAATTAGTGTTTATGCAGGGCTTGCCTTTCTTTAATCTCCTCTCATGTAATCTCTTGATCAGCTTCCCTGGTTCCTTTAGTCTGGCCTCCTCAGGTGGTCTTCTCTGTTATGGAGAATGGGGCATCCTCCATTTGTTGGGTTTTAATTTTACATAGAGTCTTAAAGACATTGCTATGTGTATCCCTTAAGGTGGAACCAGGACCCTGCCCCAAGGCTGCACTTGTTCCTTGGCTGTTTTTCTTTTGATTCCACATCATTTCTCTTCTCTGATTAGCAATTATTGAAATCTGCCCTTTGGAACTCAGGGAAGATCATGGACTCTGAATAGAAAATCTCCTGTGCCCAGGATATTCCTCAGGGTCCTGTCCAGTTTCACTGTTGAGAAATGGAATATTTCCTATCTTATCAGTAAACCTGCCATCTTGCAGTCATCAGATTGCAGCCACTCCCTAAGGTGGGCTCTGAGAAGCTTAAGATGTGAAAAAACACAGAATACCGACTGACCCCAGATAGCTGAGATACATATGTAAGGAATGATTTCAGTGAGCCCAGACTTTAGCATCTTCCTATACACAGAAAAGTGCTAAATTTCTTAACTTGGATATCTTGTTTCCTTTAATTAACAATAACCTTTTGAGTTCAGACTACCTGCCCTTTGTTGCAAAACTTCTATATAACCTTGCTTTTCTTCCCACCTCTTCAGAGTAGTTCTCTCAGGGCTATTGGAGATGCTGCCTCTCAGGCTTAAGTCCTAAAAATCTTCCCCAAAGAAAATATAACTCTTGATTTTTAGGTTGTGACTATTTTTTAAGTCAACACTATCACCATAGACAACTAGTATCAGTTAGGTGTATAGACAGGAAAATTCTCTGTTAAGATTCTTCTCTGTGGGCCCAGAGTCTCTGTGTGATCCAGAGTCTCCGTGTGGTCCAGCAAATATCTGTTTACCAAACATTTGCTTTTCCATCTCCATGTGAATTGCCTTCCTCCCCTTTGAAGTCACTTCTCCTAAACATCCTCATTTGTCTTTATCTGGAGATTGTATTTAAGGTGAGGATTTTGGCCATTTTAGCAAGTAATTTAGTCTTCCTGGAGTTTTTCCATATATACCTATAATCAAACTTTTATTTTAGTTTTTCCTGTTAATCTGCCTCACACTAATTTAAAACAGTGTCAGGCAAGTGTATTCTCCTCGGTTCTGTCTCATCTCAACAAAAATTTGAAGCAACAGACATTAAAGCCTTCGGCATGTCATAGCTCTCAGACAGACTGTGTTATAGCTCTTAGACAGATCAATGTTACAGCTGTCTGTTACAGCTCAATTTTATTTAGAAACTAGCATGAAAATACATCCTCAATGCATGAGGGCATGCAGACACAAAGATGCAAAGAGAAGAGAGGGGGGCTCCGGCCCTTTGGCTCCCCTTTTTATATGTTTTTTTCCTCCCCCATGGGCCTGCCCTAGGTAAATTGGGTTAGCCAGGAGTGGTGTTTGTTTTACCTGAGGTCTTCCTTCTGGTCCTCAGACCTTCCTTTGTTCTATTTTCGTGGGCTTTCCTCTTGTCTTTTAGTCATCGCCATTCTGGACTCCTGTTTCTTATTCTAACTACCTAACACTTAGATAATCCAAAAGATCTAAAAATGTGAAGGAAAATTTCTTCCTCCTTGAAAATTCTCTGTTAATTCCTATTAAAGGAACCCTTTTGTATTTCATCTCTGTGGTTTTACTTTTCACAATAAAAATGGGGGTTGGGGGTAAGGAACAGTATTTCAGGGTTGGTGACAATGGACTCATAAAGGATACAGATTTGACTCAGAAAAAAATGAAAATTTGGAAGCTACTGTTAAATTTAAAATACTGGTCAAGCACTATGCTAGGTGCATAAGGAATGTTGCACAATGTAATCTGTATTTTCTGAGTTCCTGCTCTGGGCCAGACACAAGTCCTGGAAATACAGCAAAGAACAAAAAGGTCAAAGTCTCTGTTCATATCCAGAGTATATTCTAGTTGGAGGAGAGAGAAAGATGATAAACAAATAGACAAAAACCACAATATCAGCTTAGTGCCGAGTGATATATAGGGAAATTGAAAAGGGTGATGTAATAGACAGTGTCTGATTAGAGTCTTAAAGTCACCTGAAGAGGTGACATTTAAGTCAGCATGTGAATAATGGGGAGCCAGCCGTGTGAAGGTCACAGTGTGGATCTGTGTATAAGTGTAAGTCAACTTTGCTTAGTAAATAAACATGATCAGAATTTGAAATTCATGAGGCTTTCTGGCAATGCTTGTAGTTTAAACATTGCTACTGATATTTTTATTTGAGAAAATGCTCATATGACCAAATACAGATGGGATGGTTTATGCAAAATCCCTAAACAGCAACTTTGAAAAAATCTAAAGAGAGTTTCACTCACAAAAGTAGGGTGGGCAAGGTAGGTCAGAGGCTTGTGTTTCAAGGCAAAGAGAGATAGATAATTCAGAGCTCTGTAAGCCATCTAATGAATTTAGTTTTGTTCTAACTTTTAAAGTCACTGGAATTTTTAAAGCAGAGAAAATACATGATTTGATTTACATTTGAAAATATTATCTTGTTGGCTTGATGGAAATTGCATGGCAAAGACACTAATTTCTGAGTTTAGAGCTGTGCTCTTTATTAGACTAAATTGAAAGAAGTAGGACTAATTTATGGGGAAAATCCAGAATTCCATATTGCCTAACACATGTTCAAGATGCCACTTAGACAATCACATGAAGATGGCATGGAAACAGTCTGATTGACAACTATAAGATTTCATGGAACATTTTATACAAAGATGTTGTGGTGGTTAGACAGGTATATAGATAGATATAAATGATATAAATAACCTATGCTCATTATGTAGATAGATGACAAACCAAAATGAGCCCAGGATAAACTGGATTTTCTTTTCAACTTTTATAGTCAAGGAGGAGGCACCTTGTATAGTATAGGGTAAATGTGGGATTAAGCAACATTTTTTTATAAGATAGGAAATGTCAGTATACATACATATTGATAGAAAGGATCCAGTAGAAAAGGGGACATAGAATTAGGATTAATGCCAGATCAAAAACTTTGGAAAGGTGAGAGTAGGACCCACAGTTCCATTGGAGGTGTTGGCCATTGAAAGAATCAGGATACCACCTGCTTGACTATAAAGGGAAAACTGACAATCTGGAGAGCAGATGTAGTCAGATCTTGAGAAACATCTTAATTCCTATATTTGTAGCATCCTGCTAATTCAACTTTGATTTTAATCTCCTGCAAGTACTAACCAGAATATCAGGAGCCCACCTAAACACTGGCAGAAGTTTATATGTTGTGTGTATTGACTTTTCTTTGTGTAATCCAATGTCTCTAGCATCTTTTGTTTATGGCAGTGTAAAGGGATCCATCCCTGGCTCTGCTTGTTCCTGCACAGAGGTCGGTAGATGTTGAACATCATTGTGTTTACTATATGTCTTTGCTTCCTTTTTTTTTTTTTCTCAAAGCTTTTAACAGGCAGACATTTTCAACCCACAGGTCTTTTGCTTGTGATAGAGATGAATTAAAAAAAAAAAAAACAAGGCAACAAAATCCAACAAGCAAACCAAAAACTGCTCTGAGCATTTGTAATCATCTTCTTTCTCCAGTTGCTTAAAGAAGAGGAGCATTTCTATTGTGTGGTCAGGGTTAACAGGATCTGGGTTTGACTGTGGGAGGGGAGATGGTGAGAACCGTGAGAAACTAAGAGGTACTAGATGGCACAGAAAGACTATGGGGTGAAATCCAGGAAGAAAAATCTAAGAAGTTGCAGGGGTAAGAAAATAGAAACAGTCTGATTACTGTGGATTGGGGAATTTGCAAAGCAGAGGAAAAAGAGCAAGAAAGAAAATAAGCAGCTGCATTGATTTTAGTAGCGAAACAAAAGGACAAGGCTCTCTGTTGCTGTCAGCCCTTATTCTCCATTTTCCTTCCCCAGAGAAAGTTCTCTAAAAACTCATGCTACTCTGAATGATTTTGGAAGTATGTTTTTTTTTTTTTTTTTTTTTTTGCATTTGACACAATATTTGTCTCACGAACTCCCCTTTTTACTAGAATTCAAATTCAATCAGTTCATCATTTGCTTGAAGCACACTTAGGTGTGAGGCTAAATGCCTCAGAGAGAGTGAATAAAGTCCCACCCTTGTTCTCCAGCGGCCCCCTCCGCTCTGGTAGAAACAGACATGTACATACACTGCTTTTCTTATCTGTCAACTGTTATGGAAATTCAAAGTAGAGAACCAGAATATTCTTCCAAGGGATTTGATGATTTACAGAGGTACATTGAAAAGAAAAAAAGAAAAAGAAAAAAGATCTGTTTAATCTAACAGTTTCTATTTAAATTGGTATTCATTGTGAGATATTTTTCCAGAAGATGGCATCTTTCCAAATGATCACTGGTAGATTGAAAGTGAAAGTGTTCTTTGCTCAATTGTGTCATACTGTTTGTGACCCCATGGACTGTAGCCTGACAGGCTCCTCTGTCCATGGGATTCTCCAGGCTAGAATACGGGAGTGGGTAGCCATTCCCTTCTTCGGGGGATCTTCCTGACCAAGAAGCCACCACTGGTAGATTAGTTCTTATTTAAATGCATCCTTTGAAGGCTGTTTCAAATGGCTTATAGTAATCTTAATAATCAAGGAATAAAAATAGTCACTTTGGGTCTGGTGTTATTTTCTCTTCATTCTATCCAAAAGATATCTGCTGATTATTAGGTTTAAAAAATACATCCAGGGTTTTTAGAGTAAGACAAGACTCATAAGATCACCTCAATTTCTTCCTTTTAACTTTTAAAGAGTATTGCTTTTTAACAAGTTCTTGACATTGTTTTCATAAATTTCTCTTGTCCATACTGTCTAGATGTACATATTTTACTCTTTTCCCCTGGTTAAGAGAAGGCTGTGACTAATGTATCTTTATGTGGTGTAGAGTAGTAACTAAACAAATTGCCGAATGATGGCTAATGTGAATTTTTGTATCCTTCACATTGTCCAGTAAAATAACGCCTTACATGTAGAAGAAACTCAAGTTAATTTAAAATGATTACTATCATTTCTAACCAGCCATATAAACAGTGATGGTTTTCAAAACTAAAGACTTTGACCATTTTCCTTTATATACTAGTTAATGACTTTAGTTCTATTGGTAGGATGCTTACTATATGGTTTTGCACCTAAACAGTGCATCTCAGTTTATCATTTCATCAGTGAATATCAACTTTCACCATATTAGCTGAACATTTCAGCTGAATTAATCAATATATGCCTTTCTAAACTAAGTGGGAGTTGAAGAGAGGAAGTCATAAATAAGAAGCCCTTGAAAACAATTTTTTATAGCTTATTATGATACTTAAAATATATCAGACACAATATAAAATCCATGAGGAATGTTTTACAAAAAACAATTGAAGAAAGATTAGATGTCGANNCTAATTGGATCTAGTTATACTGCTTAATTTTCATTTCAAAATGTGAACTTTACAATATACCCTAGGTCTCCAGAGCATTGGGATTCCTTTCGATCAAAAACTCAGAACACCTTTCACTTACCTGTCAAGAGTTCTCAACTTGAAATTTGGTCTCAAACAGCTGCTGTGAAAGCTTGACAACTGTTATTTGAAAAAGTTGACCTAAGGAACATTATAACCATTTATTTCCATAGATTTTTTTTAAGCTTCTGCCTTCTAAGAAGGCAGACAGCAAGCCAGGTAACTGAACTATATTATTCTGTTCTTCATAGAAACAATTTCACTGAAGTAGGATTTAACATTTTGCTTTAAGGCTTATAATTGGTTGACCGAAGAAAGTTTACATTATCATCTATTATAGTGTTCAGCATGTCTTATGCATAGCAGTTGCTAGTAAACTTCCCTTAAAAGTCAATGCTAGGTTTATTTTGTTTTCTTTTCTTATCCTTTTACATTTATTTTCTAATAATCTATGCTTCCTCATGATAGATAATGTGGGCAGTATTATACACCCACCTACTAGTTCATCCTGGTTGGTCAGAAGCATAATACTGAGTTTAATGTTCACTCAGTTTATTTTTACTTGCTTCGGATGCTTCTAATTCTTTTAGACATTAAACAAGATTTAAATTATTCTCAAAATAAACAGTTTTTAATCTAGTTAACTTAGATTTTAAAATTTGTTTTAGTATTGTGTACAGTTCAGTTCATTTCAGTCGCTCAGTCGTGTCTGACTCTTTGTGACCCCATGAATCACAGCACGCCAGGCCTCCCTGTCCATCACCATCTCCCGGAGTCCACTCAGAATCACGTTCATCGAGTCTGTGATGCCATCCAGCCATCTCATCCTCGGTCGTCCCCTTCTCCTCCTGCCCCCAATCCGTCCCAGCATCAGAGTCTTTTCCAATGAGTCAACTCTTCGCATGAGGTGGCCAAAGTACTCGAGCTTCAGCTTTAGCATCATTCCTTCCAAAGAAAACCCAGGGCTGATCTCCTTCAGAATGGACTGGTTGGATCTCCTTGCAGTCCAAGGGACTCTCAACAGCCCTCTCCAACACCACAGTTCAAAAGCATCAATTCTTCGGTCCTCAGCCTTCTTCACAGTCCAACTCTCACATCCATACATGACCACAGGAAAACAAATAAATAATAGCATCTAACAACAATTTCTTCAGATATTTTAAACAAGACATGGATGATATATTGATGACATTTTAGTATGTATGCTTCTCCTTTCAATATCATCCTCTGTGATTCATAAACAATAATCACTTCTCTGTTAAAACTACAGTTTTGTCTAAGCATTTAAATCAAAATTTGAGAATTAAGTGACTTTCTTCTTATAATCATGCAAATTCTTTAAAAATCATTTTATTATTTAAATAGCAAAACACTTTCATTTTCCTTATATAGTTCTGTTATTTGTAGACATTTATATTCCTGGATCTGTGATAATTTTTCATTTTATTGTTTTATGGATTTATATTTTCAGCTACTTGGATCTCTAATGTATCTATCAGCTTACTATTACATGTGGAATTAGAATAACAGAGTGTTATTATAAAGGTTTAATTCTAGTGAATATTTTTTCTAAATGGAAGCTTCACACAAATGACCTATGCATAAGTACTATGTCCACAGAACTTTCTCTCCTAACACAGAAAATGAATACCCCTCTTATTTCCAAGATTTATTTAAAACTACATGAAAATAGGTTGACATATGGAGAAAAATACTTTGTAATCAATCTCTAATATGGTATAAATGGATAAAAATAAGTCTTCTTTGTTGAGTACTTATAATCCATTCTTAGATTACTAATTAATGCTTAAAACAAGTATCTGAGGCTGATACTGCATTATTTGACTATTCTCAATGAGGAAATTCAAGCACAAAGTGATTTGTGATTTGCCCAGAACTTTTCAGGAAAGGAGCTGTATGAAATTTATACCTGTCTGATCCAGAACTCAATGCTCTGAGATGCTAAAAACTAGTAACATCTCCAACATACACAGTTATGCTCTAAATTTAAGACATAGCTTAGTGCAAAGGGACTGAATGGGGCATTTGAAGGTTTTCCTTCTTTCTCAGCCTCTAGTAACAATGAACTACGGGTCCTTAGGTAAGTCATCTCACTACTGAGAAAATCATTTGTGTGTGTGTGTGCATGTAATTACAAGTTGAAACTTAGGCTCTCTACATATCCATCTGATTATTAAGACCTATGCATATGTATATCTTTGCTTCCTAGACCACACAGAGTTCATTTCAGTTCAGTGCTCAGTTGTGTCCAACTCTTTGCAACCCCATGAACTGCAGCACAGCAGGCCTCCCTGTCCATCACCAACTCCCAGAGTCCACCCAAACCCATATACATTGAGTCGGCGATGCCATTCAACCATCTCATCCTCTGTCATCCCCTTCTCCTGCCCTCAATCTTTCCCAGAATCAGGGTCTTTTCCAATGAGTCAGCTGTTCGCATCAGGTGGCCAAAGTATTGGAGTTTCAGCCTCAACATCAGTCCTTCTAATGAACAACCAGGACTGATCTCTAAGATGGACTGGTTGGATCTCCTTGCAGTTCAAGGGACTTTTAAGAGTCTTCTCCAACACCACAATTCAAAAGCATCAATTCTTCAGTGCTCAGCTTTCTTTATAGTCCACTCTCACATCCATACATGACCACTGGAAAAACCATAGCCTTGACTAGACGGACCTTTGTTGTCAAAGTAATGTCCCTGCTTTTTAATATGCTGTCTAGGTTGGTCATAACCTTCCTTCCAAGGAGTAAGTGTCTTTCAATTTCATGGCTACAATCACCATCTGCAATGATTTTGGAGCCCAGAAAAATAAAGTTAGCCACTGTTTCCCCATCTATTTCCCATGAAATGATAGGACTGGATGCCATGATCTTTGTTTTATGAATATTGAGCTTTAAGCCAACTTTTTCACTCTCCTTTTTCACTTTCAATAGAGCCTCTTTAGGTCTTCTTCACTTTCTGCCATAAGAGTGGTGTCATCTGCGTATCTGAGGTTTTTGATATTTCTCCTGACAATCTTGATTCCACCTTGTGCTTCCTCCAGCCCAGCATTTCTCATGATGTACTCTGCATATATGTTAAATAAGCAGGGTGACAATATACAGCCTTGACGTACTCCTTTTCCTATTTGGAACCAGTCTGTTGTTCCATGTCCAGTTCTAACTGTTGCTTCCTGACCTGCATACAGATTTCTCAAGAGGCAGGTCAGGTGCTCTGCTATCCCCATCTCTTTCAGAATTTTCCACAGTTTGTTGTGATCCTCAGTTTATTGTGATCCACACAGTCAAAGGCTTTGGCATAGTCAATCAAGCAGAAATAGATGATTTTCTGGAACTCTCTTGCTTTTTCGATGATCCTGCAGATGTTGGCAATTTGATCTCTGGTTCCTCTGCCTTTTCTAAAACCAGCTTGAACACCTGGAAGTTCATGGTTCATGGATTGCTGAAGCCTGGCTTGGAGAATTTTAAGCATTACCTTACTAGCGTGTGAATGTGAAGTTGCTCAGTCGTGTCCAACTCATTGAGACCCATGGACTATAGCCTATCAGGCTCCTCCATCCATGGGATTTTCCAGGCAAGAGTCCTGGAGTCGATTGCCATTTACTTCTCCAGGCATCTTCCCAACCCAGGAATTGAACCCGGTTCTCCCACATTGCAGGCAGATGCTTTACTGTCTGAGCCACCAGGGAAGCGTGTGAGATGAGTGCAACTGTGCGGTAGTTTGAGCTTGAGTTAAAATGTTAGTGCCAAAAACTGTCACCTTGGTTTGCCTCAGTTTGTACCCTCAGTATTGGAAATAATGTCTTGTAAATCTCTCTCTTGGAATTTGAAATATCTCAATTGTGTTCACAATCACAACCTACTGTTATGTGTGATAGCATATTCTTCCTTTTATCCTTACCCTGACTTTTTGTTATCATTTCAAACGGCCAGAGCATTGTTTGAGGCCTCTGACCAATCTCAACCTCCATAAGTGATGATTAAGAAATATCTGCCAAAACACTTACATCTGTCAACACCAGCACTTGCATTATTGCCCTAAAGAAAGCATAATATTAATAGAACAGAGATTTCTGTTTTATTTTTGCTTTATGTCTGCAGCCCCTTCTCTGGAGGGTTTAGTTAAATGCATGTTAGGAATAGAGAAGATAATCTGAATGACAAAATCATCTTGCTCTTTGAGTGCATGCTAAGTCACTTCAGTCATGGCTTAGTCTTTGCTACCCTATGGATTGTAGCCTACCAGGCTCCTCTGTCCTTGGGATTCTCCAGAAGGAAAACTGAACTATATTGTCATGTCCCCTTCCAGAGATCCTCCCAATCCAGGGTTGGACCTGTGTCTTTTATGTCTGCTGCATTGGCAGGTGGGTTTTTTATCACTAGTGCCACCTGGGAAGCTCTCTGCTGCTGCTGCTAAGTCACTTCAGTCATGTCCAACTCTGTGTAACCTCATAGAAGGCATCCAACCAGGCTCTGCCGTCCCTGGGATTCTCCAGGCAAGAACACTGGAGTGGGTTGCCATTTCCTTCTCCAATGCATGAAAGTGAAAAGTGAAAGTGAAGTCACTCAGTCGTGTCCGACCCTTAGTGTCCCCATGGCCTGCAGCCTACCAGGCTCCTCCATCCATGGGATTTTCCAGGCAAGAGTACTGGAGTGGGGTGCCATTGCCTTCTCCATGGGGAGCTCCGTAACCCAAGCCAACTGTCCATGAACTTGTATTTTATACATTCTTTTCTCTTAGTATGAATTTTTATTCCAAATATACCAATTATTCCTGCAAATAAATCCAAAACAAGCTTGTGCTACAGACTACCCAAATATGCTTGTACATACTAGTAACACAATTCTAAAGTGACCTCAGTTTGAGAAACATATTTGTGTTTCTCTCCATGTTGTGTAGGCGAGAGTCTACCATGAGTTTCTACCCTTCCTTGCCATTGGTTTATATGATTTAATGATTCAGGATTTGAGGCTGAATTGGTCTGAAATGCACCTATCTGCATTGGGTCCATACAACTGGTAAAGAAAACAATATATAAATAGTGCAGTATAATGAAGAGTGTGTATAATTTGGGGTTAGACAGAATTTGGTTCTAAGTGAGAACTTAGTAACTGAGTCAAGTTACTGAGGTAACTCAGTGACCTTACCTAACCTGAGTCCAGAAATCTCATCCATAAAATGGGAATAATTATACATGTGAGGGGGACTTCCCAGGGAGTCCAGTGGCTAAGACTCCATGCTCTGAGTATAGGGGACCTGAGTTCAATTCCTAGTCAGGGAACTAGAGACTTTGTGTGCACTCCTGGTATGACCAATAAATAAATACAGAAATAAACAAGCATGAGATTTCCACTAAAACAACAATATACCATCCTTTAATTTTTTTAGATGTAAGGGTATTTTTGTGGATTCCAAAATATATAAAATATGTCAAGTGCAGAAATTAAATAAATTATGGGTTTTATTATTATAAATAATTTTATAATGTGTATATTTGAATTGGACACAAGGAAAAACAAGAGGGATCTTATGACTGGGCAAGTAAAGTGCATAAGCCTCTCCAATATTACTGTGATACATACTTTCTCTCTTAAGATAAGTTAGTAGTAGTAGTGTAGTGAAGTCGCTCAGTCGTGTCCGACTCTTTTTGATCCCGTGAACTGTAGCCCACCAGGCTCCTCCATCCATGGGATTCTCCAGGCAAGAGTACTGGAGTGGGTTGCCATTTCCTTCTCCAGGAGATCTTCCCAACCCAGGGATCGAACCCAGGTCTCCCTCATCGTAGGCAGACGCTTTAACCTCTGAGCCACCAGGGAAGCCACTTAAGATAAGTTAACCGATGATATATATCACGTGACTGTTACATGGGGATTTCAAAAATTTTAATTGTATAAAAAAATTAATAACAACACCAATACATATGTCTGTTATGCATTTTAAGTCATCAATGTCCCCTCTGAAGTTCCTGATGAAACTGAAACATATGAACAGCATAATACTTTGCCAGCACTGATTTCATAAGAACAAAACAACATCAGGATAATCACACAAGAACATTGATCCTATATCCCTAGAGAGAATAGTACCTATTCCTCAAGCTGTCAGGCACATCAAGAATCCAGTGATAAAATTCAACATAGAATTATTAATTATTCATAAGCTATCTCAGCCAGGCAGGTTTTTAAAAAATATTTTGTCCAAAGGGAGTGGAAATTTGAGTAGCAGGGAAATTTTTGAATCTTGAGAAATAGAAAAAGCATGCTTTGGAAGACTCTGCTGGAAGCTCCTTCTTAAAATATAGCTATAACATACCTGAAGGTAGCTCCAGTTATGAGGAGAAAAGATCGAAGTTGTCAAATGTCTGAAGTTCAATTTTTCATAAACAGATGCATTAGTGTCTGCAGGTTCTTGCAATTTTTTATCTTATTGCCCTATGATTCAGTCATGAATTAATAAAGTCTACACTTCAGGGAGCTGTTGGCTATAACTTTTTAAATAAGAACAAGATCCTGTTCAGTTAACTTTCATAAAAATCATTTTTGTGATTTATTATATGTGTCTGCAATAATGATTTCCCAAATGTATTGAAATTGAGCATATAGGCGATTAACCATTAGGTGGTGATGTTTTACAGAATCTTATGCATGCTCTGAAACAAAATTGCTTTTTTAACTAAATATTCCACATGAAAATTCACTTGGGAAGATTGCTTCAGTCTGAGCAACCTCAGCAGAGCTGACAGTGAAACATAAACTATAAGTAATAATCACTGTGTATGTATTTAGGTGCTAGGTGCTTTTAAGTCTTTTTCACTGAATTTTTAGGACAGAATTATGAAAAGGAGGAGAGGTTGAGAAGAGAGGCTAAACTACGTATCAAATGCTGGTTTCTGACAAACCCGCATTAAATCCCTTACAGTGACTCTTATCCAACCCTGTGGAATTTCCTTCAGAGTCTGTGTAGTTCGAGTGTTATATATTTACGCAGATGTTTTGAGATGATTTTGAACTCTGTAAGTACAAGTTAAAATAACAATGCAACATTGAATAGCATTTGCTGAATTGAGTTTATTTTCCTTTGTGTTCCTCCTCCTTCTCTTCCTCCTCCTTCTTCTTTTTCTTTTTAATAAATTGTTTTCATCTGTTTTTTTTACCAGAACATGAACCTTCTAGAGGCTGGGATTCTTTTTATCTTTTCCATTTGATATGATGAATAGGAAAGCCATTTCATAAACTATTGCTGAATGAGCATATGGATAACTGAAAAAATTAATTTTTTTGTGGTCAACATGCCCATTATTATGGTAGGCCTAGTAGGTACCAGATATTATGCTGGCCATTACATATTTATTTCAGTCATAATAGTAGTGCTATTCATGTATTTCCTCCATTTTATAAATGGGGAGACTGAAACTGCCAAAGTAGAATTAATATTTCCATGAACATGTACTGCTAGAAAGTGGCATAGAACAGTGTGAACAGAGCTCTTCTAACTCTAAAATGTGTTTACAGAGTCGTGTGCCATGACACCTCATAAATGATCTCTTTCGATAGCCCCTTTATGAAATTACCATGAAGTCAATTATCTCTATCACAGAATCTTAAATTTGCCCTGCTAAATGTATCAGAACAGAGACATACCTCAAAATAAACTAAGTCACATGAGTGATGGATATGACTCCACATTTATACTATAACTTAAGAATTAGAGATACGCTTGTGTCTATTGAAGGACTATCACATGGTGAAAAAAAAAAAGATTTTGTTTATTTAAAACATACATTATTCCAAACGAAATTTCAGTATGATTCCAAACAATATATTAATATTTAAAGAGTGGGTATTATAAGATAGCAGGAAAGCATGAATAGGAAATTTGATACAATTGAGAAAAATATTTGTATGCAAAACGTGCTATTAAGAGTGCACCAGAGTTTACTCAGCAAAACAAAGAATATTATAAGGATTAGACTTTACACAAAAGTGGAAAGAGCTGGGAAAGAAGACCCTGAAAGAGGGATTCTGAGAATCAGAGAAATTGCTAAATTGCTTATTATTTCATCTGAGGCACTTGTGTGAGTTAACAGTTTGTGGTGTTGATGCCCTCCAGCCAAGACCACCAGGAACATAGCTGAACAATTTGAATAAGCTTGGATTAGTATTCATTGCAGCAAGGGGGATTCACACCATGGGAAACATTTGAGTAAGACTGTGTTAGAAAGGAATTACTGTAAGATTTTGATTTGTGTTAGGTGATTGGGGGGCAGGTTTATGCAAGCATGTCTTTACTGCGGAAGCAAGGATAATTCAGTGATTCACTATCTTAATAAATCTTATCTAGAAGGCGAGAAGACTAGTTCAGTGCTATAACTATAGTTGGCAAAGAAGCAGAAATTACTCATAGTAGCTAAGATTAGAGTACATGTGGTCATTTTTGTGCTTTGGATAATGTTCTTATTTTATGTTCAGACATGAATATGAGATGATCTTGTTTTTGTTTCGATCCACTAAGGTCAGAGAGTGATACTGTCTGTTGTTGATGTTTGTGATATTATTTATTTTGAAGAGGAGAATATCAAGACCTTGTTACTCCCGTCCAGCTCTTAGAGGTCAAGGGCTCTTTTCTCTTTCTGCACAGCTTGCAGAGAAATGCAAAGTGTAATCATGAGAGGGATATTTATGAAGAGGTTTAGGAGAAGCTGTTGCCACCATAGAATTACTGCCTATTTGGTTCTGGAAGTGAATATCTGGAGGTAGATGCTGCTGTTGGATGGCTGTGCTAGTAGTCAATGGACATGGAGTGGAAGAGAAAAAGGAGAAGCTGAATCAAGCCAGGTATCTCTGCTCTGAGTTGAAAACTATTGCTATCTCAATTTATGGATAAAGAAACTGAGTTATAGAGATCCTAAGTCACCCACCAACAGTTAGAAAAGTAGTAACTGTTGGTGGCAGGATTCAAAGAGAATCCATAGTCTTAAGTACATGTTTCGATTGGGTCTCAAAATGAACAATAAATGCATAAAAGATCATTAAAATGGAGAGTGCTTAGGAAAATTCCAATCAGTGCAAAATTAAAAAAAAAAAAATTCAATCCTAATCTATCTGAAGGTAGAAAGACCAATGTCGTAGACAAGGTATTATGAAGAAAGATCTTCAGGTACACTGCTGGTTTGACAATGAATTACAGTAACTTTAGAAAGTAATTGTCAGTATCCATCAAAGCATTTACATGACACAACAACTATGTCTCTAAAAACTGACCCTATAAAAATAAAAGCATCAGTGTCTAAAGAGAAGAAAAACTAAGTAATACTTATAATGGCATTATTTATAATGACATAAGCTGGAAAACAGCCTGAATGCTCCTTAATAAAGGAATAAAGATTAAATTATATTACATGCATTCTATCAACATTCCAAAGCTATACAAATAATTAAATCTTCTATGTATCTAGATAGATACTCACAATGAGCTCATAAAGAGGAAAAATATTCATAGTGCAATCTCATACTTAAACAAAAAAGCAATATTGTCCATGTATGTTGATGTCAACATAAGAAAATATGGAAAATACATACCATACTGTCAACCTTGCCTTATTTCAGGATAAAGGATTGGGAAATCAGGAAACATATTGAAAGAAGCTTAATGAATTTATGCTCATCTTTCTTTATATTTTTAATTTTTAAACATTAGTTTGAGTGCTTATAACTTTGTATCTTAAAATATAACAAGTATAGAATGCCTGTTAGGAAGCTAAAGGAATTTGATATTCCTTGAGAAGATTTAAAATAATTATTATTG
>SJYQ01003656.1:313656-334740 GCA_006410935.1 Redunca redunca
CTAAGAAGCAGTCAAATATATTTAGAAAAAAAGAAGTTTGAGTCATTTTAAAAATCTGTTATAATTTCCAATAGGTGTCATAGAGGAATACCTTTAATGTTGATAATTCTTAGGGTAACATTTTAAATAACTGCAAGGAAAATTCTTTCCATTATCAAACACAGACATTCTTATGTTTCTGAAACATTCCAAAAAAATAAACAAATAATAGGCAAGTTTGTATTAATATCAATAAGAAAAGAATTGACAGGACAATACTAATTTCACTGTCACTTTTTTGACTTCTATATTCCTTCACTGATATCTTGAAGAGCCAGGTTCCTTCTCTGCATACATTTCAGTAGAACTAGGCAGGAATTAATCTAGCAAGACTCACAGAGACACAGTCAGTAGTGCTGTCAAACAAAAGAATCAAGTTACAAAAGTAGAAATTTGCATATCTCTTTTTAAATTAAAGAAAAATGAAAGTCTAAACAATGTGTCATTTATTTATATGTATGTCAATGACAAAATGATACTCCAGAAAAGCAAGATAATGGTTATTTATGGTTAAGAAAAATGGAAATATGAGGGGAGAGATATATACATATACACACACACACATTCTTAAAAATTAATTTATATGTGTGTATATCTGTGTGCAGGTACTGTGTGTGTTTTACATATTCTTTGGTATAATGGATATATTTCATAATTAATTTTTATATAGAAATTAAAATGTATCAATGTACCTTTAATAGCCATAGTGTTCTCATTCTCTATTAGCAAAATCTAAATCATAGAATATCTGTGATCAATGGTAGTGCCTTTCCTTGGTCATGTATGGTCTCAGGTGGCCTCAGGATAGAATTGCACTGTTCCAACCAGAGGGGTGAGTTGGTTTCTTTTGCAACATATTAATATGTTCCTCATTTCCTTTTGAGCCCTATCCAGCACAGTCCCTAAGGTCCAGAGTTCTTTAACCAGACTGCTCAAGGTTTTCTCTTTTGGCACTTCTACAACTACCATGATATCTGAGCCACCATGATCTCTCAACTGGATTTCAGCACTAAGTCCTCAAGTATCTCCTTCTACTCCCATCACCCTTCATTTTGTTCACAAAATAGAAAGGAAAATAATTGCTTTAAACATTATGTGACTGCTCTGCTCAAACCCTTCCCCCCAGTGACTCATTTTCCTCAAAAATAAATGGGAATCTCTTCAGTGACCATAGATCAAGAAATGATAACAGTCTTCTGTAGGGAGCTAGATACTTAATATTCTTGGCTTTTCACATCTCTGTCCCAACTACTCAGCTGCCGTTGTTGTAGCATGTAAGCAGACACAGGCAGACAGACACTTACTGGTGTGTCCTGTGTCTCAGTAAATTCTATTTACCAAGCAGTCTACAGGCAGCATTTGCTCATGGATCAACATGAGCAGCAGTTTGCTGACTACTGTCATAGATCATCTGAACCCTTCTGGTCTCTGTGATGTCATTTTCTGTTATTCCTCCCTCATTCATTTTGCTCAAACTATCAGGCCTCCTGATCTTCCTAGATTACAACAGCCACACCTGTCTAAGAATCTTTGGGCTGTTTTCTCTGTTGGAATGTGCTTCTTGTACATATCCATTTGGTTAACTCTTTCACCTTTCAGTTCTTTGCTCACAGCTCACCTCCTCACTGAGATGTAGCCTAATTGCATTATTTAAAAACTGACCACCATCCTCATCCCCAGAACTCTTAGTCTTCTGTATCCTGACCAATGAATGCTCTAATTTCCTGAATGTGTATGCTCCACCAAAGCAGAGATTTATTGTCTCAATTCATATGCTTTTTAAAAGAGAAGAAGAAAGAGGAGGTATAGAAGGAAAAAACAATTCTAATAGTAGTTTTGGTAACCAGAGTGTTCAGATCTGTGAGTATTCCTCATGCCTACCTAAACACACTGACACAGACACTCTGATGTTTTAACAAAATATGAAAAGAAACAGTAAGCCATACATTCTCCAAAGATATTGAACAAGACGGCGGTGTACTTGAAAGTATATAAAAATTGTCATAAGCAGAATGTCTCATGTTGAAATGTTACTACCTTAATTTTGATTAGTTGTCTCAGATTTCCAAATTAAAATGGTGATAATGATTTATGACATTAAAAGGAGTCTATAACCTATTTATGACAAAAATACAGCTTGATTAGATATTCCCCTGGAGTTTAAATTGGTACTTTGATCTCATGAATATTCTTTTATGGATGTTATTTACTAACAAATTATTTGGCTACCAAGGAGACTCAATCAGCAGTTCTAAGCTTGGTTTGAAAAATCATAAACCTTTACAGAGTCACTAATATTTCATGACTTTATCTTGGATAGATGTACAGTATTTTCTAAATTTTAAGGTTTATAAAAAAGAGACATCTATTCCTATGCAGGCTCAATCAAAAGAAGAAACATAATATCAAATGAATGAAATATACCCATGGATGTGAAAAAAAAATATTAAGAAGTATGTACAACCACCATAAAGATGCCTATTTATGATTTTTTATTTCTAATATGTCTTAAAGAGATGTGAATACCAGACCACCTTCCTTGTCTCCTGAGAAATCTGTATGCAGGTCAAGAAGCAACAGTTAGAACCAGACATGGAACAACAAATTGGTTCCAAATTGGGAAAGGAGTGCATCAAGGCTGTATATCGCCACCCTACTTATGAAACATATTTAGAGTACATCGTGTGAAATGCCAGGCTGGATGAAACACAAATTGGAATCAAGATTGCAGGAAGAAATATCAATAATGTTAGATATGCACATGACACCACCTTAACTGCAGAAAGTGAAGAGGAACTAAAGAACCTCTTGATGAATGTGAAAGAGCAGAGTGAAAAAGCTGACTTAAAACTCAACATTCAAAAAGCTAAGATTTTGGCATCTGTTCTCATCACTTCATGGCAAATAGATGGGGAAAAAGTAGAAACTGGGACAGATTTTGTTTTCTTGGTCTCCAAAATCACTGTGGATGGTGACTGCAGCCATGTAGTTAAAAGATACTTGTTGCTTGGAAGAGAAGCTATGACAAGCCTAGAAAGTGAAGTCGCTCAGTCATGCCCGACTCTGCGACCCCATGGATAGTAACCTGCACCAAGCTCCTCTGTCCATGGGATTTTCAAGGCAAGAGTACTGGAGTGGGTTACCATTTCCTTCTCCAGGGAATCTTCCCAACCCAGGGATCAAATCCAGGTCTCTCACATTGTAGACATGCTTTACCATCTGAGACAGTGTATTAAAAAGCAGAGACAGCACTTTGCTGACAAAGGTCCGTATAGTCAAAGATGCAATTTTCTAGTTGTCATGTATGATTTGAAAGTTGGATCATAAAGAAGGCTGAGTGACAAAGTATCAATGCTTTCTAACTGTGGTGCTAGAGAAGACTTTTGAAAGTCTCTTGGACTGGAAGGAGAACAAATTAGTTACTCCTAAAGGAAATCAACCCTGAATATTCATTGGAAGGACTGATGCCGAAACTGAAGTTCCAATACTTTGGTCACCTGATGTGAAGCATCGACTCATTGGAAAAGACCTTATTGGTGGGAAAGATTGAGGGCAAGAGAAGAAGTGGGCGACAAAGCTTGAGATGGTTGGATGACATTATCAACTCAACAGACATGAGCTTGAGCAAACTCTGGGAGATAGCAAAAGACAGGGAAGCCTGGCATGCTGCAGTCCATGAGGTCACAAAGAGCTGGACATGACTGAGTGACTGAACAACAACAAAATTCTCATACTGTGTAATTTCAATGAGAAATAAAATGAAATCATACATGTATTTCTTCTGTGTGTGTGTCTATAAATTTATATATATATATATATGTATGAATATATGAACTTTGTGAAATACTGGGATTTTTTTTGTTCATCATTCTATTAAAAGTGTGATGATAGGGTTGTTCTTGAGTTTAAAAACTGAATTAAAATATCTTAAGATTACTCAGAAATAATGTTAAAATGACTATAAAGTAAAACCTTCCTATATCCCGATGTTCCTGTATTGATTCTCCACCTGACCAAATGACCAAATGGATCAATTAATATGAAATTTTAGAGAACCATAGCTTCTTAAATATATGGAAGAATATTCACTTGCTTAGCAAGAAGTTGAGGATTTTTCAAATTTAAAGAGTTGCAAAATTAAATTTTACATATTAACTTAATTCGGATGAATTCCCATCCCTCCCCATTAGATTTCTTTACTCAATTAAGGGAGGATCCCTCTATAGTTCTAATATTACACTTCAACACAAAACAAAACTTGAAATCACATTTATAAACTCAGGCTTCCTTATGATATTACCACTTAATTAAAAAGACAACTAGAAAAGAAAACATATTCACAAATATCTCATATAGTTATTAAAGACATTTGTTTAAGATGAGTTTCTCAGTTCAGCTCAGTTTAGTCACTCAGTCATGTCTGACTCTTTGTGACGCCATGGGCTGCAGCATGGCTGGCCTCCCTGTCCATCACCAACTCCCAGAGTTTACTCAAACTCATATCAATCATGTCAGTGATGCTATCCAACCATCTCATCCTCTGTCATGCCCTTCTCCCACCTTCAATTTTTCATAGCATCAGGGTCTTTTCCAATGAGTCACTTCTTCACAACAGGTGGCCAAGGTATTGGAGTTTCAGCTTCAGTATCATTCCTTCCAAAGCATATTCAGTACTGATTTCCTTTAGGATGGACTGGTGGGATCTCCTTGCAGTCCAGGGGATTCTCAAGAGTCTTCTCCAACACCACAGTTCAAAAGCATCAATTCTTTGGTGCTCAGGTTTCTTTACAGTTCAAGTCTCACATCCATACATGACTACTGGTAAAAACATAGCCTTGACTAGATGGAGTTCTGTTGGCAAAGTAATATCTCTGCCTTATAATACACTCTCTAGGTTTGCCATAGCTTTTCTTCCAAGGAGCAAATGTCTTTTAGTTTCATGGCTGCAGTCACCATCTGCAGTGATTTTGGGGCCCCCTCAAAATAAAATCTGTCACTGTTTCCACTGTTTCCCAATCTATTAGAGATGAAGCGATGGGACCAGATGCCATGATCTTAGTTTTCTAAATGTTGAGCTTTAAGCCAACTTTTTCACTCTCCTCTTTCACTTTCATCAAGAGGCTCTTTAGGTCTTCTTCACTTTCTGCCATAAGGGTGGTGTCATCTGCATATCTGAGGTTCTTGATATTTCTCCAGACAATCTTGATTCCAGCTTGTGCTTCAGTCATCCCAGCATTTCTCATGATGTACTCTGCATATAAGTTAAATAAGCAGGATGACAATATATAGCCTTGACGTATTCCTTTTCCTATTTGGAACCAGTCTGTTGTTCCATGTCCGGTTCTAACTGTTGCTTCCTGACCTGCATACAGATTTCTTAAGAGGCAGGTCAGGTGGTCTGGTATTCCCAACTCTTTAAGAATTTTCCAGAGTTTGTTGTGATCCACACAGTCAAAGGCTTTGGCATAGTCAATAAAGTAGATACGTTCTTGGAACTCTCTTGCTTTCTCGATGATCCAACAGATGTTGGTAATATGATTTCTGCTTTCTCAGTTAAGATTTTATATCATGGTGAATAGCTTTCTTTTTTTTTTTCTTTTTCTGACTGTCAGATGGATGACAATCACTGCAATAATCTTGATGGTCCTTGGAAATAACCAGAGAGAAGGAGAAACCACCCATCTATATTTTTATGTAACTTGTTAATATAATTTCAAACAAGGCTTTTTTTAATTTAAAAATTTTTTTTGAAAATTGTCAATTATTCCATGTACGTCTCATTTGTGCCCAACTTCATGCTCACATTATCTGATATATTATAACTTTATTAATGGAACATGCCAGTCACATAAGAAAAGAACCAGAAGATAAAAGTGAAAGATAATCTCTAAGTCATGTCCAGCTCTTAGCAACCCCATGGACTGTTGCTCATTAGGCTCCTCTGTCAATGGGATTCTCCAGGCAAGAAAATTGGAGTGGGTAGCTATTTCTTTCTCCAGGCACTCTTCCTGGCTGAGTGATCAACTCTGGGTCAGAAGAGAAATATCCACCAACTCAGTCTCCCTCATGCATCACCCAGCACACATAGCAATATTGATCACACTGTTATGCCAAATAGTTAGAAGCATAGGTGGTATTCAACATCTTTCACAACCAGTCTGGTCAGAATAAGGTTAGCCACTGTCCAATACCTGATGAACATCACCCATAAATGCAAGATTCACTTTGATCATCAAACAGCACTAAGCAGGCAGCTACTTGAATATTGCTTCAGGTGAAGGCTGTGAATCTAACTTTCTTCCCAACAATAACAGTTATAAGTATAATGGTATTCTTTAGTGATAATAGCTGTTGTTCATGGAGTACTTACTATGTCACAAATGCTCAAAATACATTATTTCATATAAAGATTTTGAGAGTCTAAGTGGCTGAGTCTAGAATTCATACTCCTTAACCACTACCAGTTACCAGTTATCCATACTCTTTAACCACTACCTCTGCATAGACTGGAAAATCAACTTTATTAAACACATAAAATGTGGATAGTAATACCAATCTCACAGTAATACTAGAAACAAAGTGCTATATGCTATATTCAAAAAATACATAGTAGATGCTACAAAAATGTCAGTTTCCTTTCTCTTTCATAAATGTATCTCCTGAAAACATGTATGAGTCATCTCTTTACATAATAAATATGTGAGCCTATTAAGATTCCATAGCTTTAACAGATTTCATATAAGGCAATGGCACCCTACTCCAGTACTCCTGCCTGGAAAATCCCATGGACAGAGGAGCCTGGAAGGCTGCAGTCCATGGGGTCGCTGAGGGTCAGACACGACTGAGCGATGTCACTTTCACTTTTCACTTTCATGCATTGGATAAAGAAATGACAAACCACTCCAGTGTTCTTGCCTGGAGAATCCCAGGGACGAGGGAGCATGGTGGGCTGCCGTCTATGGGGTCTCACAGAGTCAAGACACGGCTGAAGTGACTTAGCAGCAGCAGCAGTTTTTATTTTGCCTTTTTTTTTTTTATAAAGAGGCACCAGGTCTTCATTGTGACAGTCTAATGCCCATAAAGAGAAATATTAGAATTTTCCAATAGCATTCAAAATAACTAGAATATACACAATCTACTAAGCTTCATGAGCCAGACACTGTGCAATCTGTTCCCCATACGTTATCTCATTAACTCTTATAGATCTATTATTCTTATTAACTGAAATTAATATTACATATAGGAAAACAAAGGGATGGGTGATTTTTGCAATTCACATATGGGTCCATAGCTAGCAAGCAGTGGCAGATCAGAGATTTAAATCCAAGTCTGGTGACTCATATGCCTATGCTTTTAACAGCCAAGGGGTACTTATTCTCTAGTAGCAGAATGTAAATTTTTCATTTTGCTATTGGTACATATTTATTTCTCTAATTTAATGTTATCTCAGTAAAGAAATTGGAAATTAATTCAAAATGCATTTCATCTAAAAATATGCAATCATATATAATTGCATTTTGACATACATTCCAAAGATATAGGTAAATGTCTCTTCATTCTACTTCATATTCTGATAAAGTATGCCAGTATGAAACAATGGAATATTAATTACCAGAATCATACCCTTTCCTGTGCCTTTAAAACTGGCATCTATTTCCTATATTAAAATACTTGTGGCTAAATTGGTTTACAAGTACCCACTGGCTGGTGTGATTCACTTACTTTGCACATTACTAACATCAGTGGTTTGAATACAAATGGCTCATTTATTCCCTAAGAACAGTTTTTTTACATGTGTTGTTGAACTATGAGCATTTCTGGAAATTTAACTGTAGAAGAAAACACAGCAGTTTTGGAGAAACATCCAGAAAGCTATGTAGCTTTCAAAAACAGCCATTTTAAATTATTATTATTTTGCCTAGACTCTCTGAGCACTTTCTGTCTCATATCTGTTGTACAAATTCTATTTATCTGTCCTTAAAATGAGATTCTTCCATATCCCACCACAAATTATGTGGTTGTTGCCACCCCTTTCCATCTTCTCTGATGCTGAGTTTTCAGCTTCTTTCAAAATTCTGAAATCATATGATTTATATTTATTTAGTTATGTCCCTTGGATAACGATGAGCACAAAAGGCCTGGTGCCAATCAATGCATTAGAAATCCCCACTTCCTCTCAACAACCATGGTGGGTGTTTCCATAAAATATTCTTCACCAGCAAGTGAAAGACTTGTCACGACAGAGGTGGCTTTTCTTCCTGGAGCTGGTATACGCTCAGATCTGCAAGGGTTTACTTTTATAAATAATGATAATATTCAGCTGTTTAAAATGTAACAGAAAGAACTTTCATAGGCATGTTCACACGGCCTTAAATCCTTTTGGAACAAGGCAAGATACAACATATGAAATGAATTAAGAGTTTTTTTTAAATTTTACCTTCCCAATAAGTCTAGCAAGAATGCATATCAGGTATTAATAGTTCCATTGAACACATGAGAAACTTTAGGCTCCAAGATGTTACATAAATTGTCTCAAAGTTATATATAGTTAGTAAACATTTGATGCTTGATCCTTGGAAGAAAAACTATGACAAACCTAAGCAGTGTATTAAAGGTCTGTATAGTCAAAGCTATGGTTTTTCCAGTAGTCATGCTCTGATGGGAGAGTTGGACCCTAAAGAAGGTTGAGGACTGAAGAATTGGTGCTTTCATATTGTGGTGCTGAAGAAGACTTCTTGAGTGTCCCTTGAACTGCAAGGAGATCAACCCAGTCTATAGGAAATCAACCCTGACTATTCATTGGAAGGACTGATGCTGAAGCTGAAGCTCCAATTCTTTGGCCATCTGATGCCAAGAGCTGATCCACTGAAAAAGACACTGACGCTCGGAAAGACTGAAAGCAGGAGGATAATGGGGCAACAGAGGGTAAGAGGGTTGGATGACATAATTAACTCAGTGGACATGAATTTGAGCAAACTCCTGGAGATACTGAAGGACAGGGAAGCCTGGCATGCTGCAGTCCATGAGGGTCACAAAGAGCCAGACTGAGTGAATGAACAACAAACATTTGAGCTCATATAAGCAAATCTTCTGAGTGACAGAAAAGCCCTTAGCCCCTCTTTGCTTTTGCATTCTTATACATAGAGAGACACAGTAGCAAAGATCTTCATGAAGTCAAACTGTTAGACTCTTATTCTGAGCTTTGTACACTGCTCAGGTTGTGTTACTATGACTCAATTTTTTCTCTTTTCTAAAATGAAAATAATTTTATTGTAAATTTTATGTGATACCTTGACCATTATTAAGTATACATAGAAATTAGCAGTAATACACCTCTGCCTACCTGTCTTAGGGTATTCTTTTTCTCGATAGAAGTATGTAACATCAACAGTAAAGGGATACCTAAGTTACTTTAGAGTTGGTAATGCCTCAAAATGATGAATGCCTTAGACAACCATGGACTATCTGTGGTCCAACACAGGAAAAGAAACTGTCAAGAGACTAGGGAGAATGAAAGATGTCTTTAACAAAAAGGAAGAAATTGAGATAGGTATTGGGTATCTTACAGGCTCCTACAAAAGCATTTTATGTCTCAACATCTATCTTGAACAAATTAACAAATAATAAAAGGAAATGGCAGTGGAGATCAAAGGTTACCTTTATGAGTGAAAATCAAACCAACAAACATGAAGTCGTAATTGAGTGTGAGTCAAAATACACTTGTTAGCTAAAACCAGAATTAGGCTGCTTTACAAATCCAGACATAGACATGCACCTCACCTCCTATAAATAAAAGAGGGTTTCCTTCATCTGCCCTTAAAGAACCATCAAGAGAAGACTTCCTGCACTCTGTTGCCTCCTGAGAGGGAGAGAGGTTAGGGCCAAGTCAGGCATGCAGGTTTCTTATTCCCAAACATACTGATGAGGAAAAAAAAAAAAAAATCATCTATAAACCCTAGAATGGAGAAGCAGGAAATAAATAACAGAAACATTTGGCATGGATAAAAAGAATTTCCCAATAAAAATAGAAAAAAATGCAAACTTTCAGTTCAGTTCAGTTCAGTTCAGTCACTCAGTCGTGTCCGACTCTTTGCGACCCCATGAATCGCAGCACGCCAGGCCTCCCTGTCCATCACCAACTCCCAGAGTTCACTCAGACTTTAGAACAATAAAAATGCAATGTTTGAGCTGTAGATGAGTTCAGTACTCAGTAAACATGTCAGAAAAAATTATGAGTTTTTACCTGAAACTGACAAAATAAAGGCTTTTTTTTTTTTAAATAAAGGCATTAACATCAATACAAATAGGACTATTAGAATGTATGTGTTCCTCCTATGTTCTACACCTGCTAGGTGCTCAAAATGAAATATTCCTTTTAAACTCTCATGATAACACTATGCAAAAGGTCTTTCATTTTACCATTGAGATGGGAAAATCAGATAAATTTAGTCATTGCCTGTGTCGTGAAACTAATACATAGAAGAACTGGGAATAGGATCCCAATCAGTGTGATTATAATTTCCAAGCATAAAGTAACACACATGACAGCAAGACAATTCCAACATTAATGTAGGTATCAGACTATTATAACAATGTTCTTGAAAGCAGAAAATAAAACTAAGGAGCAACTGAAAGTCCAAATGAGAAATAATGATAGCCTAGTGTCCTCTCCCTTGTGAGACTATATTAAAGCATATTTTGTTAAAGAAAATCATGACTCTTGCAAACATAAAATAAGTCATGTTAAAGATTTTATTCTGCTTATTAAATAAATCACCAGTAAGACATTTAAAGGACTTCCCTGATGGCTCAGTGATAAAGAATCCTCTTGCCAATGCAGGTGACATAGGTTCAATTCCTGGACAGAGAAGATCTCCTAAAGAAGGAAATGGCAACCCACTCCAGTATTCTTGCTTGCCTAGGAAATCCCACGGACAGAGGTGCCTGGCGGGTACAGTCCATAATGTCACAAAGAGTCAGACATGACTTAGTGACTCAGCGTGCACACAAGACATTTAAAACAGTACAAAATCATTTGAGAAACTAGGTGTGTATGAGCAGCTTATCAAAATAAGATAAAATTGCTAAATTAGATTATTTTAAAGTGGTAAATGTCTAAAGGAGCCATAAACCAAAATCTTTGATGTCTAATCCATTGCCCAGCACAGAAATTATCTGCAACTTTACTGAATAAAATTCTACAATTTGATTTTTGTCCTGCCCTTATGATTGTAAAAATTGTCTGATAAGAAAAAAGTCAAGCTTTTGTGAAAAAGGATGGAGTAATCCCTTTCTCCTGTTTCCAAATTTCAAATAAATATACTAACAGATATATGTAAATACTTGCTGATCAGAAAAATTTTTTTATTGGTCATTCAAAGCTGCTCTGCTATCTGTTCAGTACTGGAGATATGCAGAAAAGTATTTGTCTTTGGCAGCTCACTTTTAAAATCATGCCACTTTCAGTCATATAATATGATGTCGCTTATTGGATTGCATCTTTCTTTTATATTTTCTACCAGGTTACCTGGTTTGGTTACTTTCATTGGATTACAAATTATTCTTGCCTATTAGCTACATAAGGTACTTCCCTGTGGCTCAGAGAGTAAAGAATCTGCTTGCAATGAAGGAGACCCGGGTTCAATACCTGAGTCCGAAAGATTCTCTGGAGAAGGGAATAGCAACCCACTCCTGTATTCTTGCCTGGAGAATCCCATGGACTGAGGAGCCTGGTGGGCTACAGTCCATGTCACCACAAAGAGTCAGACACAACTGTGTGACTAACACAACTATTAACTACCCAAAAAGAAGTATTTGATTCAAAAAGAAAAAAAATGAAAAAATAAAACCGAACAAAACACATACAAGTTCTCTCCCAGGACTTTTGTGCCCTAGACCATGGACCTTTCATGGTCTACAGTCAACATCAGTGTCATTGACAGTAAACATAAAGATTCCTTGAGGACTTTCTTCCATGAATTATGAAGTAGGAGTGGCCATTGGCAGCTCCTGGTTGACTCTTTTAGACAGTCTACTTTAGGGTGATATGCAGTCAGCCGGAATCTGTGTTGCTACTTTCTTCTCAAAAGCTTTTATCTCTTTTTACTTCTTACATCTTACCAAACATATCTTATTTTATTTAAAAAACTGTGGTCATGCATTTCCCTATGCCTTTACCCCCTTTATCTGTGCTCTAAATATAATTTTTCATATGTTAATTTCACTGTGAAGATATTTCAGTTCTCCCTTTATGCTCTCATAGCCTTTAATACACTTCTGATTCTAGAAATGCATTATTTTATCTTTTGTTATAACTATCATAATTGTACTGGTAATTTATCATGTGGAGAGGTATAAGTAAGTGTATGTATATAAGATTTCTATGTTATGAAGTCCAATCCCTTATGTTCAGATACTGTTCAGAGGTTGAACCCCTTCATGAAGTCTTCTATCCTCTGCCAAGGGAAAAATATCTTGTCCTTGTAGAAATGATAAGTTTGGTAAAGAAATGTAAGATGAAAGAGGAGTGGTGAGAAAAGCAGAAGTAGAAAAGCAGAAATAGAGAACACAGCTTTTTGTGGTTGCTTTAGTGGAAACACTAATAGAAATTTTTACTTAAGTCAAAATTTTCCAAATTTCCATCAGAAACATCAATCATATTTGTAGAATAAAATATTTGGTGGCTCAGACGGTAAAGAATCTGCCTGCCAATGCTGGAGACACAGGAGATGCGGGTTCTGTCCCTGGGTTGGGAAGATACCCTGGAGAAGGAAATGGCAACCCACTCCAGTATTCTTGCCTGGAGAATTCCATGGACAGGGTAACCTGGTGGGCTATAGTCAATGGCTTGCAAAGAGTTGGAACGGCTGAGAGACTAACACTTTCACTCTCAAAGCAATTTAAGAAAGAAATGCGTTCTCAAAAATCTCCTTGTTCCCAAGATTAATTTCCCTATACTAGATGTTACATTCCATACAGAACCCATCCCTGTGAATCAATGAGTCACCATCTGAAAGAAACAATATTTATGTATAATCTTTTTCTCTTACAAAGAAAAAACTGCATGTCTTCTATTTGGCAAAACTGATGAATGTTTACATGGCCCATAAAGTAATGAGATTGCTAGATCACTTCCTACAGACTATAATCCTAAGAATTTCCAAGACAATGTTTTCCCATCAAATTTTATGCAAATTATAATGAATTATGATAATTAATTTCAAATGCAGATTTTCTGCTAAGAAAAACTTTGATTCAAACAAATGTGTTTCCAAGGCAATGGAATTACAAGTTACAAACATCTAGTCATTTATTAAGAGCCTTTTATTCAGGTTCAAGTGCTTGAACACCAGCTGGTTGTCAGAAAGATTTATCAAATTCTTTCTATTAAAAAAATCATAAAGTTTAAGGGTTGCTGTTAATGTATCAGTAAGTATTCATTATTATCTGAATAAGCAAGCCTACGTCACTGAAAAATTGAAGCAGTGTGATACCTAAAGCCTGTAAGTAAAATATCATATCCTTAATGGAATGATAAATCACATTTATCCATGTGGCTACTCTAATATCTACAGCTAGAACTTCAGATGAGAGGATTTTTGTTTTCATCCAGAAAAATAACAAGCTCTTTTTGCATCCAGGTATAGGGGCAACACTTTTTTTATCCAGTTCCAAAAGTCACACTCAGAAGAAAGCAGTGAAAATGTATGTTGGAAGCAGAAGACATGGATCCAAGACCCCAAACCCTGAGTTTAATAGATGGAAATAAGTTTTATCATTTTTATCTCAGGCTCTGCAGTTCAATCTCTTCCATTTTCCTGGAAGAAGATATTCTTAGTGTAGTCCTCACACATACAAAAGAATATTTTGTTCATAGTTTCTAGTATGCTCCTAATCTTTTTAAAGTGTAACACTGAGACGTGTTTGTTTGATACATAAAGACAGAAACATAACTTCCTGTGGCAATTAGTCAGTTAATACTAATTCATTCTAACTTCAGTTATTCTTTACATTAAAAAAATATAAAAAATGTAAAGAATGTGACATCATATAAATGCACATCTACTTAGAACTATAGTCTTAAACCTTAAAACTAAGATTTTCTAAGCAGAGGTTAAAAAAGAAAAAAAAAAACTGTCTTGTTAGAGAATGAAAATGGTTAAGAATAATGCAAAACTATGCCTTCATGCAACATTTTGACTTTGTAAACTTGTCTGAAGCAAAGCAATAACAATGGAGCACAAGAGATACAATCTACCAAATGACTTTTGGGCAAAAAATATGAAATTCCAAAATAATGGTCTGAAATCTGAATCATTCCTTTAGAAACAAGTATGAGTTTAAAAATATCCATGAGAAAAAAAGTGCTTTAAATACATTTTAAAACTTACAAATCAAAGCATAAGTCATGATGCATCCCAGAGTTGCTGCTGAAGAACAATTTTCAGAGAATATTCAGTGAGCATATTTGGGCCATCAATATGAACAAACAGTAAATTTATAGTCTGGTGGTAGACAAATGATAAATGTTCACTAATAATAACACAAATCAGAGAATGACAGTTACCATAACGGAATTCACGAATAGATTTCTACAGAACATGAAGGAGAAGGAAACTATACTCGTTCTAAGGAACACAGAGTCTTTCCAGAAATGTCTGTATTTGTGCTGGGCATTAAGAATGGATTAAAATAAAACATTTAGAAAAGTAGGAAAGTATATGGGCAAAGGAATAATAAGAGTAAAGTCATGGATATTAGAATTAAGGGGCCATGCTTAGAAAAGAGCAAGAATAATTTGTGTTTGGATAAAATGCAGGCTCTATGCAGGGGGTAGTTAGCAAGTAGACCGAAATAAGAGGCAGAATCTGGTCTGATGATCCTAAGACTCCACGCTGAATTGTTTGCATTCAGTTTGGTAAGTTCTAAAAGTCTTTAAATATGGAACTAGTATGCTCTCAACTCTAAAAGAGAGTAGAAACCAAAACTAATTATCTTGCCACATCAATGCTCCTATCAATCTTTTACACTGAAAATCTAGATTGAACCAGATTAGTATACAAGTGAAGTATCATATTAAGGCTGTGCCACAAGTGCATTGTTCAAGGTTATTTTTGATGGAAACATACTTCAATGCATTACTTAAACATTCTAGCCAAGAGGAGGAAGGGTATGTTTTTGAAGCATATGAAAAAATATTTGTTTAGGTCTCTGAATATCTGCAGTTTCTGAATTTGAGTTATAACTTCAGGGAGAGCAGATTTTTTACTTCAGAAAAATATTGAGGAAAGTAATTTTTAATATTCTATGGTGAGATATGTGACTAATAAAGCATATATCCACTAATATCAACGTATCCATTTTTTTAATCTAGGTTTTAAAAAAATAACTTTATTAACTCTGCCCCCCAATTCAAATGGAGACTTGAGAATTTGCTGAAGAGACAAATCCATTTAGACCACCTAAGCAAAACAAAGGGGCTTCCGTAGTGGCTCATCTGTAAAGAATCTCCCTGCAATGCAGGAGACTTCTCTCCCTAGGTTGGGAAGATCCCCTGGAGAAGGAAATAGCAACCTACTCCAGTATTATTGCCTGGGAAATCTGATGGACAGAGGAGCCTTGTGGGCTACAGTTCTTGGGGTCTCAAAGACAAGACTTACAACTAAATAACAACAAAGTTTAAGTATATAGGTATAGAAAAAGACCTATATATAGAAGGAGAAAAAGGAAGAATTTTGAATTTTTGTATAAGGGCTAAATTTGCATATAACATAATATTCACTGAATGATTACATTCTACTATATGACATGAATACTACTCATGTATAATTAATATTTTCTACTAAGACATAATCACAGTAAATTATTTGTGAGTGTTGTTTATTTCTGTTCTTGAACAAAAGCATCTTACAATTTCCAAGTTCTTAAATTCTTGACTTTCTCTTCCTCAGAGAAAACCTCGTTGACTCTCTATGGTAGGTTCTCTCAGCAATGCTTTATTGCAAAACTCTGCCTTTGATAGTGGTAGTCTCAGTATAATTCTTAAATTTATGTTTAAATAAATAGACTGAAAGCACTCCAAGGTCAAGGGCCTTACCATGCTATGTCCTATTATATTTCCGGTTGCCCTGAACTTGACATTTAATAAATATTCAAGTAAAATGTAATTTTCTCCAGAAATTTAATAATTTAATAGAAGAAACGTTTTAATCAATCGCTTGAATGTCTATATACAGCCAATGCCTGAAATTTACAATGATTTATTATTAGTAAAAGTATGTGTTATATTTAATTAATAAGGATATTTTATATAAAATAAGGAAAATTAAGAAGAAATGATTTACATTTAACTTGATTATTTGCTGGAAAACAAAATTGAAAATATAAAACAAACTTTACTTTTATTCATTCACATTTTTNTTCTATTTGTTTAATAGTAAATGTTCATTATGCTACTTACACATCACGGTAGTAATCAACAGACAGTTTGAAAATCCTGAGATACTTGGAGAATAAACTTCTTCAATGAGGTAATAGCATGCTAAATATTGAATTTTAAAAGTGTATAAAATTCATACATGTGAATTTTAGGAAAAGGAATCATTCCAGACAGAAGGAAGTACACAAATAAAAGTATTGGGAAAACAAGTAAAACCGGAATAAGTAAGAGCAAGAAGTTCAGTTTGGCTGATGTGGTAGGTAGAATTCTAAGATGGTCTCTAAGATTTCTGCATCCTGATATAAATAAAATACTTAGTGTAGTATACTGCTCTTGAGTGTGGTATAACCTGTGAATATCAGGGCATATCATTTCCATGATTATGTTACTTTTTCTGACAAACAGGACTTTTTTAGATGTAACTAAAATCTCTTATCAAAGAGAGAATGTCCTGGACTTCGTTGGTGGTCCAGGGTTTAAGAAGCTGCCTGCCAATGCAGGGAAGTGAAGTGAAGTCTCTCAGTCGTGGCCGACTCTTTGTGATCCCGTGAACTGTAGCCCACCAGGCTCCTCCGTCCATGGGATTCTTCAGGCAAGAGTACTGGAGTGGGGTGCCATTTCCTTCTCCAGGGGATCCTCCCGATCCAGGAATTGAACCCAGGTCTCCTGCATTGCAGGCAGACGCTTTAACCTCTGAGCCACCAGGGAAACCCTTCCAGTGCAGGGAACATGGGTTCAAAACCTATGCACCACAACGACTGAAGCCTATGAGCCCTAGAGACCATGCTCCAAAACAAAAGAAGCCACTGCAATGAGAAACCCACATGCACACAACTAGAGCGTAGCTTCTGCTTGCCACAACCAGAGAAAGTCCGGGCAACTATGAAGACCCAGAGCAGCCAAAACTAAAAATAAATTCTAAAAATTAAAATAAATAATAAAGTATTTGTTTACAAAAATGAGAGAGTTTGTCCTGGTTGAGTCTGAACTAGTCAGGTGATGCCTTCAAAGGAAGTTCAAAATCTGAGATGCTCTTTCCTGATTACTATGAATATTCAGGCTTTATAAGCTCAGACTTCCTGAACTTATGCTGCAAGGGAATGAATTCTGTAAACACCACACAAGCGTGGGGGAAGACTCTGAGTCAGCTCAGCCAACACCTTTGGATTGTGAGATCATGAGCAGAGAACCCAGCAGAGTCCACCAGACTTCTGCCTTACTAAAAAGTGACATCATAAGTGGGTGTTGTCTTAAACCATTAAGTTTGTGATGATTTCTTTCCCAGCCATAGAAAACAGCTGTCATGTGGGTATGCAAAGAAAAAGTGAAAGAAATTCTTGGAAAGATAACTGAAATTCAGATCATAAGGTGCCATGAAAGCTGGTCAAAATGTTTCTTTCTTAGAAAACATTAAGCTATAGACGATTTATAGAGGATGAAATTGCTTGGAAAGAAAACACTGGAAGAGATATTCTGATAATCATGCTATTCTCCAAGTTATTATTTAAATGGATTTTGCTTTTATTGTCTAGTGGTTTATTTATGAGGCAGATAAGAATATAAATATGAGAATTAGTTTTATGAATAAGAATGGTTAATGGAATGGATATGGGTATTACTGCTAAAACATTATGTGAACAAATATATTAATATCATAATTTCTCATGATTTCTAGATTATTACTAATCTTTTAGATACCAATTTTTCAAAAATGAGATACATCAAATATCTGCCATTTTGTAGAATGTCAGAAAATGGATCATATATATTTTTTCACTAATATTTTATTTTTTCCTTGATATAAGAGCATGGCATTACAAGTCACCTTTTTAACTTAATATAATATCCATCTTTCCATAAGAATGCAATATACTACCTATTAGTAAATGACTGAATTAAGGTGTAGAAGTCTTCAGACTTTAAGAAAGCTGAGTGGGGACTGGAATGGCCAGAACAATAACTGCCATCCATGATCCATCCACTTTGATCCTTTTACACCTGAGTACCACGTATATTTTATCCTTTTCTCTTTTATGATGTGAAATGCTTGGGAAATCCTACCTTAGGGACTATTCTGCCTTTTGAAATACAATTATGGTTTCTACATCCCTCAGTGAGCAGCCTAGAGCTGGTGACATTTTCAGAGCTCTGTCAGTCAGGAAACTAGTACATTAACTACATGACTCATACTTTTGACTATATATATTGAGTTGAAATAGTTCCTGAAATGCACAGTGAATCTCTTTAAAAACTAATGCCTCTCAGGGGACACTAACAATTTGCATATTGTTCTTTCAAAATTTGCAGACTTGCTGATAATCTTATCTAGTATTAAGACTGTACTAATTTAAAATAGATACTTTAACCTCCAAACTGGTTAAAAAAAAAAAAAAAAAAAGCCTGTCTTTATTCCACAACATGAAATGGCATAAAGCCATTATTAAATGCATGCCTTTGGTTAGCATGCAGTCAAATTCTGTCCTTCACAAGCATAGTGAACTACAGTGTGATATTAAATAGTTAAAATGCAAATACACACATATTCTCACTTATAAAGGTGGTGGTGCTCTCCTTTAACATGTGGAAAATTATCAGCCACACAAAAGTCTTTATTGTTGCTACTTACATATTTTATGTGCCTTCTCAACAGCAACTTCAGTTAGCCTACAAAGTGTCTGACTTAAATTTTGCCTTTGGGATCAAAAATCTGCTGCACCAGACAGAGCACTGAGCACCCTTTTGGTGAGGAATTGTATGGGAGTATTCTCAGATACTAGACAGAAATTTTGTAGTCAGCTTTGATATAGTTCCTGACTATATCCTATGTACTCGATTTGTTGCTAAGTCTTATTGATTCTTCCTTTAAACTTAAAAAAAAAATTCTATAGTTTCACATTATTTCCACTGTCAGTACTCCAAGTCAACCTGTTATCTCCTCCTAAATGTCTGGATGACTACAACAGTGTTTTACCTAAATTGACTAATGGATCTCCTCTCTTAGAATCTCCTAAAATAGTGCTTATACCAATAGTGCTGCTGTTGCTCAGTCACTCAGTCATGTCCAACTCTTTGAGACCCCATTGACAGCAGAATGCCGGGCTTCCCTGTCCTTCACCATCTCCCAGAGTTTACTCAAACTCATGTCCATTGAGTCGGTGATACCGTCCAACTATCTCATGCTCTGTCATCCCCTTCTCTTCCCGCCTTCAATCTTTCTCAGCATCAGGGTCTTTTCAAATGAGTCAGTTCTTTGCATCAGGTTGTCAAAGATTGGAGGTTCAGCTTTAGTATCAGTCCTTCCAAAGAATATTCAGGACTGATTTCCTTTAGGATGGATTGGTTGGATCTCCTTGTAGTCCAAGGGACTCTCAAGAGTCTTCTCCAACACCATAGTTCAAAAGCATCAAGTCATCAGTGCTCAACCTTCTTTATGGTCCAACTCTCACATCCATACATGTCTACTGGAAAAACCATAGGTTTGACCATACGGACCTTTGCTGGCAAAGTAATGTCTCTACTTTTTAATATGTAGTCTAGGTTTGTCATAGCTTTTCTTCCAAGGAGAAAGCATCTTTTAATTTCATTGGGCCCAGTTACCATCTGCAGAGATAAGGACCAGCATACCAAAAAGTGCCATTGATAGCAAATCTCAAAATCACATTCTAGCATATTAGAATCTCTATGCTGTCATACCTTACTTATTAAATTCTTTATACTAGTAGTCCTCCAAATTAATTTAAATACTGTTAGACTGAGTTCTTTATAGCTTGATTACCAACCATGATGTATATAAACATAGGGTATATTGAAAAATTAGTAACATGGAGAATTAAAGCATCAAGGTTTGACTGATAACACAAAGGCTCAGAGTATTTGATTCAAAGAAGCAGAGATACTTCTTAGTGTTAAACTTTACCAAAAACTCAAATAACACTGGTAATAAGACATAGGCCAAAACACAGAGAAGTTTGAAAGTATCAATTAGCTCCCCAGATAGTTTTTCACATTAGGACTTACACTGGTCCATATTTAGCATATGATGTAGAAAGTGATGCATGTGAGACATGGCTTGCAGAAAAGGAGATATTTTAGTCATGAAGCAATTTCATTTTATACTCGTAATTGTATAGAAGATACGATATTCCTAGCAGGTCATGACCCATAGATTCATAAATCCTAGATTTATTTACCATAAGCAAGTTTCAGAGCCCAGGGACTCATGTTAAATGTATTCTACAGATGAAGATTCTTCATTTTTTAGAAATCAAATATCTTCATAGATTTGGCATCGCCATTTCTTTTCTTTACTCCCAGGGACGTTAATCATCTGGAAAGTAGAGTTGAAGCGGTCACTAACCTTTCGCTTTCAGTTTACAAATAGCTCATTCTTATATTTCATTAATGGTATGTCTTGAGTGGAAGAGAAAGAGGCAAGATTACAGGAAGATTACCAGGGAGTAGTAGATAACTGTGGATTCAACCATTATGTCAAATGCATATCTATTCACATAATCTGCTGAATGTTTGTGGCCAACAGGAAAATAAAGAAACTGACAAGTTATGAGCCTCTGAAAGTGATTGTAAGCTTTAATTCTTTCAGAAGCTAT
>SJYQ01003656.1:350886-365534 GCA_006410935.1 Redunca redunca
GTCCCTGTCCTGGTTGCTACTGAGGACTGGACGTGAGTTCAGCCCTGGAGTCATGGGAGGCGGGAGAGGGCAGTGATGGGGGACAGACACAGCCCTCTGCCTCCCTGGCGGCTCCTACTTCCACCCCCGCCAGGCCGCCCACCTCCCCAGGCCCTCCTTCCAGGCGCCACCAAGGGGCTGAGCGACAGGAGCCCCGCGGCCCGGCTGCCCAGGCTGGAGGTACTCTGATGCCTGCGCCCCCGCTGGACCCTCGCTCTGCGAACACTCGACAAGGCCTGCTTTTGCTGCTGGGCCCCCGGGCATGTGGGGCTTGGAGGCCTAGGAGCAGTGCCCAGCGCCGTGGTGGTGGTCGTTCTCCTCCTAGTCCCGGGAGGTCGGGGTCCCGGGAGGCTGGGGGCTGGGCTGGGGATGAACTAACCGGGAGGCAAGCGGGGGGCACCCAGGCACCCCCAGGAGGGCTCTGTGGAGCCGGGGGTGGCTGCTGGTCACCTCTGCCTGCAGGCCAGCCCCGTGGATGCAAGGGGCACACGGAGGGTCCTCCCATCCAGGAATGCTGCCACCCCGCAGGTGTCCCCATCAGCAGAGGGAGGCTGGGGACAGAGGGCCAGCACCCCTGGGGGGTAAACCCCTCCTCCAGCCAGCAAAGAGGCTGAAGACACCTAGCCAGGTTAGGGTTCCGGCCAACGAGCCCCGCCCCACCAGTGAGGACGCTGGTCTGGTGGGGATGGCGGTGATGGGGTGGCAGCAAGTCCTCTGGGCACCCTCCACCTCAGGAGAGGGCCAGGGAGGCCAGAAGCCAGCTTCTACCCAAAACCCGGGCGGCCAGAGGCTACCACAGGCCAGCTGGGTGAGCCCAAGGCAGGGCTCAGTGTCAGGGGGCCCTGAAGCGACCCTGATGTGAGAGTTGGACCGTAAAGAATGCTGAGCGCTGAAGAACTAATGCCTCTGAACTGTGGTTTCGAGAGTCCCTGGGCTGCAAGGAGATCCAACCGTCCATCCTAAAGCAGATCAGTCCTGAGTGTTCATTGGAAGCGCCGGTGCTGAAGCTGAAGCTCCAGTACTCTGGCCACCTGATGCGAGGAGCTGACTCATTGGCAAAGACCCTGATGCCGGGAAAGATTGAAGGTGGGAGGAGAAGGGGACGACAGAGGGTGAGATGGCTGGATGGCATCACCGACCCAGTGGACATGGATTTGAGTGGAGTCTGGGAGTTGGTGATGGACACGGAAGCCTGGCATGCTTTAGTCCATGGGGTCGCAAAGAGTCGGACACGACTGAGCGACTGAACTGAATCGAAGTGTCCAGTCCAGTGGAAGCTGGGCCTCCCACCCTGGGGTGTGGCCTCGAGGTCTCCCTTCCTCCTGGACCGACTCTGTCCCCAGTCCCAGCCCCCTCACGTCGCCCCCCATGCCCCGGTGTCGTGAGTCAGGCCTGCCCCTCCCTGTCTAGACTCACTAGCTGCCCTGTGTGCTCTTGTTTGACCAAACCAGCCCGTCTTACCTTCAGGAGCCCTCAGCACGGCGCTTTTAGGAAAAACACGGAGCATATTGGTCCGGACCTCGGGGCCATGCGCCCCAGGCCTCTGGAGCCTGACCACAAAGCCCCGGAGGCCTCCTCCCCACCCCCTCGTCCTGGGGACGGCAGCGGCGGCCCCGGGAATGGTCGCCTGAAGCACCTGTGCGCTTGTCTACCAAGGGAGAGACACAAAATGAAAACCTGGTCAGAACGTTTAGAACGTGTGCGCCCAACGATACCAAGCAGCCAGCCATCGAGAGCTTTCAGGGTTAGGGCGAGGGCGAGGGTGAGGGTCGAGGAGGAGTCCTGGTGGAGCGACTTGCCGTCTCCTGGGTCTGCCCGGAGGCCCGGGGCCAGAGACTAGAGTGCTGTGCGGGGTGCCCCAGCCCCAGCCTCCGGGCCTGGCTTGCAGAGAGCCTCACAAAGCCCCTCACCTGGTCTGCACTTGCAGTCTTTCTTCTCTCTGAAAGAAGCGCCCCCCCCAAATTAGCCTGAGGCCCCCAAAAGGCAGCGGGAGGGGGTGACCCCCTCGGCCAGCGAGCCTGGCTGACAGCCGGGGGTGTCCCTGGGGTGGCCCTGAAAGCGCAGCTCCCACGGGCGGAGCCGCGAGGAGCGGCTGACTCGTGTCGCTGCGAAGCCCAGACGCAGAGTGGCCTCCGGCCAGGACGCACCGGGCGGCTCTCGGCTCCTCTGCCGTCCTTTCTGTTTTGCTCCCCAAGAGGTAATGCTTCCGGGGCCGTGAGGTCAGCCTCAGCGTTCCCCCTGCTCTGGAAGCTGCTCCGTCCACAAGAGCGGCCACTGGCCTCACTGGTTGCGCGATGAGCCTTGTCAATTGAACGTGAGATGTGTGGGAAATAAAGTCCATGCCTGATTCTGAAGATGTAGTGAAACGAGGTAAAGTATCTTAGTCGCCATTTTCAAATTGATTGCCTTTTGAAATAATAATTTTTAGTGTTCAATTCAGTCACTCAGTCATGCCCAACTCTTTGCAACCCCATAACCGCAGCCCGCCAGGCCTCCCTGTCCATCACCAACTCACGGAGTTCACTCAGACTCACGTCCATCGAATCTGTGATGCCATCCAGCCATCTCATCCTCTGTCGTCCCCTTCTCCTCTCGCCTTCAGTCTTTCCCAGCATCAGGGTCTTTTCCAGTGAGTCAACTTTGCATCAGGTGGCCAAAGTATTGGATTTTCAGCTTCAGCATCAGTCCTTCCAATGAATATTCAGGACTGATTTCCTTTAGGATGGACTGGTTAGATCTCCTTGCAGTCCAAGGGACTCTCAAGAGTCTTCTCCCACACCACAACTTAAATAAAACATTAAGATTATTTTTGTCCATTCCTTTTTCCATATTTTAACGTGATGACTAGAAAGCTGCCAATCACTCCCATGGCTCTCATTCTGTTTCGTGGGCTGCACTGGCCTGAGGCAAGAGGAAGAGCGTGTCACCTGTCCCGGCATAAACACAAGCAGGCCACACCCTCCACATTCTAACCTCAACCACTTATCAGGGCTGGAGGAATAGTCCGTTCCCCCAGTCACAGTCGCGGGGCGAAGCCTGTGGCCAGCTCACATCCAGAGCTGGAGGTGGGACTCCACCGGACCCGTGTGAGCACTGCACGGCAGGGCGAGGGCCGGACCCCGATGTGGGCTCGGGGGCGGAGCGGACTCCAGTGAACCGCTCCTTCTCTGAGCCTGTCCCGTGGAATCGGAGCTGCCCCCATGACCTGCGTGCCTGAGAGCAGGCGCCAGGAGAGACGTCCTGGGGCGTGCAGGCTTACAGCTTCCACCGGGATTCTTGCAGCCCACCCACCCACCCAGAAAGGTGGAGGGGCCCTGTGTGCACGCTTCATCAGTAGACTCCGGGGAGCCCAGCCTTCCGATCCCGACAAGGCGCCAGGCAAGCAGTTGAAGGTCTTGGGCGTGTGGGCACAGCTGAGCCTGCAGACGCCTCCAGCTCCTGCCGCTGGGAACGCGACCATGAGAAGCCCCGCTCGGAGACCGAACCACACAAATCCACAGAACCACGTGCGATAATAACCCAGGGTTGCTTCAAGCCACCAAATCTTCTCTTCTACTTTTTTTTATTGTGGTAAAATACATGTGACGCAGTTCAGCACCTTAGTCCTTCTTAGGCCCTCCCTGGAGGCTCAGGCAGCAAAGAATCTGCCCGTGATGCGAGGGACTGGGGTTTGATCCCGGGTTGGGAAGATCCCCTGGAGAAGGGAATGGCAACCCACCCCATTATTCTTGCCTAGAGAATCCCGTGGACAGAGGAGCCCAGTGGGTTCCATGGAGCTGCAAAGAGTCAGACAGAACTGCGCAGGCAACACTCCCACTTTTTAAGTGCACAGTTCTGCGGCTTATCAGGGCCCCCCGGTGGCTCAGCTGGTAAAGAACCGCCTGCAATGCAGGAGACCCCGGTTCGATTCCTGGGTCAGGAAGATCCACTGGAGAAGGACTAGGCCACCCACTCCAGAATTCCTGGGCTTCCCTTCTGGCTCAGCTGGTAAAGAATCCGCCTGCAATGCGGGAGACCTGCGTTCGATCCCTGGGTTGGGAAGATCCCCTGGAGAAGGGAACGGCTGCCCACTCCAGTGTTCTGGCTGGAGAATGGGTCGCAAACAGTCAGACACGATTGAGCGGCTTTCACTTTCTGAAGCGTTTAGTGCAGGCACACTGTCACACAGCCGTCACCACCGTCATCTCCAGAGCTCTTTCCATCTTGTAAAACTGAAACTCCCTGCCCAGCAGCCCCCAGCACCCACGCTCCCACCCGCCCTCTGTGGTTTGCTCTCACCACCTCGTGTGTGGGACCAGCCTGCACTGGTCTCTGGGATGGCTGACTTCACTCGGGTCCGCCGTGCGGAAGCCTGGGTCACAGTGTCCTCACTCCGAAGGCTGAATAATTCTCCATTGTGTTTAGACCGCATTTGGCTTCTCCATCCCCTTGTCAGTGGACACTTGGGTGGCTTCCGCGTTTTAGCTGTTGTGAATAATGTGCTATTATGACCGTGGGTGTACAGATATCTCTTTGAGTCCCTGCTTTCAATTCTTTTGGCCCTTTCCCAGAAGCGGAATGGCTGCATCATATGTTAATTCTATTTTTAATGTTTTGAGGACCACCATGCCATTTTCTATACCAGAGGCACCATGTCACGTCGCCAGCCACAGCGCACACGTGCTCCACTTTCTCCCCGCCCTGTCTCAGGGGCAGAGGCCATCTGCGTGGGCATGAGGTGGTGCCTACCTGCAGTCTCTACTTAAACCCCGGGGGTCAGTGAGGCTGAGCAGCTTCTCATGCGCTTACTGGCCGCTGGTGTGCCTTCTTTGGGGAAATGACTGTTCAGTTCCTGGGTCCGCTTTGGGGGCTGGGTTCTTTGTTTTCTTGCTGTTGCTGAGTTTTAGGGGTTCTACATATTAACCCTTTATCGCATATAGGATTTGCAAATGTTTTCTCCCGTTCTGTGGGTCACCTTTTTGCTCTGTTGATATTACATTTTGCTGCACGATGTTTTTAAACTTTCATGAAATCCAGCTTGTCTACTAATACTTTTGGTTTTCTGCCATGCTCTTCCTGTCGCGTCTCACCCCCACATCCTGTGTCATCAAGCTTCTGCACTACGATTTCTTCAAAGGGTTTTATAGCTTTAGGTCTTACGTTTAGGCCTCTGATCCATTTTGAGTTAACTTTTGTGTACAGTGTTAGGTAAGAGTCCAGTGTCAATCTTATGTGAATATTCAGTATTCTTCACGTCATTTGTTGAACAGATCATCTATTCCCCCTTAAACAGCCTTGACATTCTTATCAAAATGTATTTGACCATGTATACGGATGTGAGAATTGGACCATAAAGATGACTGAGGGCCAAAGAACTGATGTTGTTGAATTGTGGTGTTGGAGAAGACTCTTGAGAGTCCCTTGGACTGCAAGGAGACCCAACCAGTCCATCCCAAAGGAGATCAACCCTGAATATTCACTGGAAGGACTGATGCTGAAGCTGAAGCTCCAATACTTTGGCCACCTGATGTGAACAACCAACTCATTAGAAAAGACCCTGATGCTGGGAAAGATTGAAGGCAGGAGGAGAAGGGGACAGAGGATGAGGTGATTGGATGGCATCACCGGCTCAATGGACATGAGTCTGAACAAACTCTGGGAGATAGGGAAGGACAGGGAAGACTGGCGTGCTGCAGTCCGTGGGGTCGCAGAGAGCTGGACGTTACTTAGTGACTGAATGGGGCTTCCCTGCTGGCTCAGATGCTAAAGATTGTGCCTGCAATGCAGGAGACCCGGGTTGGATCCCTGGGTCGGGAAGGTGCCCTGGAGAAAGGCCTGGCAGCCCTCTCCAGTACTCCTGCCTGGAGAATCCCATGGACAGAGGAGCCTGACGGGCTACAGCTCACAGGCTGCAGAGTCTGACACGACCGAGCCAGCAACACTCTCACTTCCAGGGGCTGAACAGCGTTCAGGGGCGGTTCGTTTCTGGGCTCCCTGCCCTACTGCACTCTGTGCTGACATCGCGCTATTGTGATCGCTACAGCTTTACAGTAAGTTTTGAAAACAGGAATCGTTTAAGTCCCTTCAGTTCAGTTCAGTTGTTCAGTCATGTCCGACTCTTTGCGACCTCATGGACTGCAGCACGCCAGGCCTCCCTGTCCATCGCCAACTACTGGAGTTAACTCACGTCTGTTCAGATTCTCTATTTCTTTGTGATTTAGGCTCACTAGGTTTTGAGTTTTAGGAACCTTCCCATTTCATCCAGGTTATCCAATTTTTTGCTGTTCATTTGTTCATAGTACTCTCTTATAATCCCTTTTATTCCTATAGAATCAGTAGTAATGTCTCCATTTTCATTTTTTATTTTTGTAATTTGAGTCCTCCCTCTTTTTCAATTCATCCAGCTAGCTAAAAATTGCTTATTTTTTAAGCTCTGAAAGGAACCAACCTTTAATTTTATTAATTTCCTCTATATTTTTCTATTCGTGATTTCATTGATCTCTGCTGTAACCTTTATTATCATCTTACTGCTATTAGATTTGGTTTGGCTTATTTTTCCCCTAGTTCCTCACATTGTAAAGTTAGATTTTTGATTTGAGGTTTTGTTTTTTCCCAATTGAATTGGGATGTTACTGGCATAAACATTGTGTTTAAGGTGTACAACTGGACATGGAACAACAGACTGGTTCCAAATAGGAAAAGGAGTACGTCAAGCCTGTGTATTGTCACCCTGCTTGTTTAACTTATATGCAGAGTACATCATGAGAAACGCAGGGCTGGAAGAAGCACAAGCTGGAATCAAGATTGCCGGGAGAAATAGCAATAACCTCAGATATGCAGATAACACCACCCTTATGGCAGAAAGTGAAGAAGAACTAAAGAGCCTCTTGATTAGAGTGAAAGAGGAGAGTGAAAAAGTTGGCTTAAAGCTAAACATTCAGAAAACTAAGATCATGGCATCCGGTCCCATCACTTCATAGGAAATAGATGCAGAAACAGTGGAAACAGGGGCTGACTTTTATTTTTCTGGGCTCCAAAATCACTGCAGATGGTGATTGCAGCCATGAAATTAAAAGACACTTACTCCTTGGAAGTAAAGCTATGACCAACCCAGACAACATATTAAAAAGCAGAGATGTTACTTTGCCCACAAAGGTCCATCTAGTCAAGGCTATGGTTTTTCCAGCAGGCATGTATGGATGTGAGAGTTGGACTATACAGAAAGCTGAGTGCCTAAGAACTGATGCTTTTGAACTGTGGTGTTGGAGAAGACTCTCAAGAGTCCCTTGGACTGCAAGGAGATCCAACCAGTCCATCCTAAAGGAAATCAGTCCTGAATATTCATTGAAAGAACTGATGTTGAAGTTGAATACTTTGGCCACCTGATGCGAACAGCTGACTCATTTGAAAAGACCCTGATGTTGGGAAAGATTGAGGGCAGGAGGAGAAGGGGATGACAGAGGATGAGATGGTTGGATGGCATCACCGACACAATGGACATGGGTTTGGGTGGACTCTGGGAGTTGATGATGGACAGGGAGGCCTGGCGTTCTGCGGTTCATGGGGTTGCAAAGAGTCGGACACAACTGAGCAACTGAACTGAACTGAACTGAAGATGTACAACATAATGATTTGACGTATGCAAGTGATAAGAAATGATTATCACACATTTAGTTAACATCCTTCACCTCACAGAGTTACAATTTTTTTTTCTTGTGATGAGAACTTTTTAACATCTACTGTCTTGTGTGCTCAATTGCTTCTGTCGTGTCTGACTCTTTGCAACCCCATGGACTGTAGCCCACCAGGCTCCTCTGTCCATGGGATTCTCCTGGCAAGAATACTGGAGTGGGTTGCCACTTCCTTCTCCAGGGGATCTTCCCAACCCAGGGATCAAACCCAGGTCTCCCACACTGCAGGTGGCTTCTTGACCACTGAGCCCCAGGGGGCCCTTCTGCAGTCCTGGTGACTTTCAAGCATACACTGTGGAAGTGTTAAGTACAATCACTCACTGTGCAGCGCCCGACACTTCCAGAGCTTATCTGTCTTGTAACTGGAAGTTTGTGCTTTGTGACCACTCTCATCACGTTCTCCAGCTCCCCGCTCAGACCTTTGGCAACCACCAGCGTGCTCCTTGTGTCCAGGAGTTCAGATTTTTTTAGATTCCATATATAAATGAGATCATGCAGTATTCACCTCTCTCTGTCTGACGTATTTCAGTCAGCACAAGTCCCTCAAAGTCCATCCGTGTCATTGCACATGACAGTGTCTGCTTCTCCCGTGGCTATATAATATTCGCCACTACACGTTCTTATCCATCCGTCACTGGACAGCCACTGAGGTTGTGTCCATGTCTTGGCTGTTGTAACTAATGCTGCAATAAACACGGGGTGGGGGGGTGCACATATCTTCAGTGCGGTGACTTTTTTCCCTTTGGATCTATAGCAGAAGTGGAACTGCTGGACCGTACAGGGCCCTGTTTTTAATTTGGGGGGAACCTCCACAGTGTTTTCCACAGTGGCTACACCAGGTTGTGTTCCCACCAGCAGTGTGCAAGGGTCCCCTTTTCTCTACATCCGTGCCAGCACTCGCCTCCTCTCTTGCTCGTGTGACCTTTCTAAGGCGACGGCTCATTACGTTCCATCTGCATTTGCTGGCGATCGTGGCGCTGGGATCTGTCTTTGAACGCGAGCGTTTACTGCTGTAAATTTCCCCGAGGGCACTGCTCTGCTGCGTCCTGTAAGCTTCTGCAGCCAAGCTGTCATGTTCGTCCATCTTTGAGTATTTTCTCGTTTCACTTGTGATTTCTTTTTTTGATCTCCTGGTTGCTTAAGTCTGTGTTGTTTAATTCCCGCAATTTGAGGATGTTCCAGTCGACCTTCTGTTATTGATTTTAACTTCATCCCATCGTGGCCAGAGACGATGGTTTGTATAAAGTCTATCTTTTAAAACCTAGTGACTCTTAATTTGCGGCCTGACAGATGGTTTACCCTGGGAAACCGCCCATGAGCACTTGAGAAGAATGTGCATGCTGTCGTTGCCGGGTGGAGTGTTCTGTGTGCTTCTGTCGGAGCTGCTTAGGTTATTGCAAGTCCTCTGTCTGCTTACGGATCTTCTGTCCAGCTGTTCTATCCGTCATTGAGAGTGAGGTGGTGAAGTCTGCAGCTACTATTGTATAACCATCTATCTCTTCCTTCAGAGCTGACAGTCTTTGCATCTGACGTTTTATGGTCAGTTGGGAGCATAAGTGTTGACTGTTGAATCTTCCTTCCTTACGGAGCTTTTGTTAACGTGTAATGTCCTTCATCTCTTGCAGTATTTGTGGTTCAGGGTTTAGTGACTGGCACTGGCATGGCCACCCCTGCCCTCTGTCGGCTGCTGCTTGCACAGAATACCTTTCTCCATCCTTTTCCATTCTATTACTATTTGTGTCATGCTGAAGCTGAGACTCCAGTACTTTGGCCACCTCATGCGAAGAGTTGATTCACTGGAAAAGACTCTGATGCTGGGAGGGATTGGGGGCAGGAGGAGAAGGGGATGACCCAGGACGAGATGGCTGGATGGCATCACGGACACGATGGACGTGAGTCTGAGTGAACTCCGGGAGATGGTGTTGGACAGGGAGGCCTGGTGTGCTGCAATTCATGGGGTCGCAGAGTCTGACATGACTGAGCGACTGAACTGAACTGAACTGAGACCTCAAGTGAGTCTCGTGTAGACAGCATATAGTCAAATCATGACTTTTTATTCATTCTGCCAGTCTCTGTGTTTTGATTGGAAAGTTTAACCCATTTACATGTGTGGATCACAATAAACTGTGGAAAATTCTGAAAGAGATGGGAATACCAGACCACCTAACCTGCCTCTTGAGAAATCTGTATGCAGGTCACAAAGCAACAGTTAGAACTGGACATGGAACAACAGACTGGTTCCAAATAGGAAAAGGAGTCCGTCAAGGCTGTGTATTGTCACCCTGCTTATTTAACTTCTATGCAGAGTACATCATGAGAAACGCTGGACTGGAAGAAACACAAGCTGGAATCAAGATTGCCAGGAGAAATATCAGTGACCTCAAATATGCAGATGACACCACCCTTATGACAGAAAATGAAGAGGAACTAAAGAGCCTCTTGATGAAAGTGAAAAAGGAGAGCAAAAAACTTGGCTTAAAGCTCAACATTCAGAAAACGAAGATCATGGCATCTGGTCCCATAACTTCATGGGAAATAAACGGGGAAACAGTGGAAACGGTGTCAGACTTTAATTTTTGGGCTCCAAAATCACTGCAGATGGTGACTGCAGCCATGAAATTAAAAGATGCTTACTCCTTGGAAGAAAAGTTATGACCAACCTAGATAGCATATTCAAAAGCAGAGACATTACTCTGCCGACTAAGGTCCGTCTAGTCAAGGCTATGGTTTTTCCTGTGGTCATGTATGGATGTGAGAGTTGGACTGTGAAGAAGGCTGAGCGCCGAAGAACTGATGCGTTTGAACTGTGGTGTTGGAGAAGACTCTTGAGAGCCCCTTGGACTGCAAGGAGATCCAACCAGTCCATTCTGAAGATCAACCCTGGGATTTCTTTGGAAGGAATGATGCTAAAGCTGAAGCTCCAGTACTCTGGCCTCCTCATGCGAAGAGTTGACTCATTGGAAAAGACTCTGGTGCTGGGAGGGATTGGGGGCAGGAGGAGAAGGGGACGACCGAGGATGAGATGGCTGGATGGCATCACGGACTCGATGGACGTGAGTCTGAGTGAACTCTGGGAGATGGTGATGGACAGGGAGGCCTGGCGTGCTGCAATTCATGGGGTCACAAAGAGTCGGACACGACTGAGCAACTGAACTGAACTGAATGTGTAAACAATTACTGATAAAGAGGGACTTACTTTTGTCATTTTGCTATTTGCTTTCTACCTGACTTGGTGCTTTTTTCCCCGCCCATCTCCTGCATCACTGTGTGTGGTTGGTTTTTGTACTGAAACATTTCCGTGGCTCCCTCATTTCTGAATGTTGCATTCTCAGTTCTGGCTTTGGCAGAACGTCATCCTTGAAAGGATCTCGGTGGGCAGGTGCACGCGGGTCACAGAGAGTGGACTGTGTGCTCTCTGGGTAACACCCAGGGTCTAGGACACTGCACTGAGGGCTCTGCACTGGTGGGGGCTTAATAGCCCAGTGGACCATTGTGTGATCAGGGAGTCTCACAGCACCAAAGGGCACACACCGCCCCAAAGCTGCAAAGGGTCCAGTGAGCACACTGCCCCTCCCTGTCACACCTGGCAGAATAATGCCTCCCCCAAGATGTGCACGGTCCAGTCCCCAGAACCCGTGCCTGTAGGGAAGGATCGGGAGATCCGGCTGACGAGGGTGGGCCCAGTGTCATCTCCAGGATCTTTCCAAGGGAAAGTGGGAAGTGGGGGTCGGAGTCAGAAACGGAAGCCGGGGTGAGAACGGGGGGTGACGAAGCCCTGCCAGGGGCTTTGAAGACGACAGACGCGGCCACAAGCCACGGAACACAGGCACCTCCAGAGGCCGGAAAAGGCTAAGGAGTGGCTTCTCCCTTGGCACCTGCAGGAGGAAGGCAGTGCTGACGACACCTGGCTTTGAGGACTCTGACTTCAGAACTGTAAGGCGATACACTTGCGTTGTTTCAGGTCACTGCGCTTGTGACCATCTGTTACAGCAGCCACGGGACACCTCTGCGTGAGGAGCATCCTGCAGATGGTGGTGGTGACGGTGCCGAAGGAAAACAGGAGCCCTGAGGGCCTCGAAAACTCTGCCGGCGGTGGAACCGCAGTGTCTCTTGGCTGCATGTCACGTGAGCACGCGGTAACAAGAACTAGGTGGCACTGGGAGCTTCTGCATCCGCTGAGGCTCCGAGTGTGCAAGCTTCCTGCCCCTGGTACGGCCACATCTGTGCTGAATTACTTTTGTGGGGGAAAAAAAAAAAAAGGCATGTGGGGACTGTGGCATGTTAATAGTAGCTTACAATTGAGATCATTTCAGCCCGTGCACCACTCTGGAAGAAATGAATCACAGCAGCACAGGGCCGGCTCTGGGGGATCGTCCGTGCGGGCGGGCTCCCCGGAGCCGGGCTCACGAGCCGCCGTTGTCCTGTCAAGCGCCTCCCACCGATGGTCCTGTGCAAACTGCATCTTGTTAGAATCCAATCCGGCTTGGGTTTCTTTCTGCAAAGCCCTTGATGAAGACAAGCCGCGTCTGTTTCGTGTCAGCCGCTGTCTCTCTGCTGAAATCCGCTCCTCTGGCTGTGTGTCTCTCCCCCCGACGAGGCTGCTCCTTTGTGGCTGAGTGCACGTGGACGGCTGCGCCCCGGACTGGGAGGCCAGAGACAGGTGGGGGCCATCCCCAGTGGGCACGTGAGGCTTAAGTGCTGAGCAGGAGCTCTGGGGGCACCAAGATGAATAGAGCAAAGAGGATTCACACTGAAATGAGACTCAAGAGGTGTTGCTCCCCTGCCTGCGGTCAAGGCGTGATTTCCAAGAGCCAAATTCTAAATACCCTACCACCAGTAAAAGGCCTGCTTTGGGGAGTAGTAATCAAGAGCTCCCAGCTTTTTAGAATAGGCTTTTTTCATTTCCCAGGCTTCCCCCTTCCCCCACCCCACTGGTAGCCCTGAGGAGCGACTGTGGGAGGCGCCTACACGAGCGCATTCTTTGTGAAGTAGTGAGCCTACAGTCAAGGGAGGCATACAAACAAAGGGGGACGCCCACACAGAACTGGCGGAGGCAGCGCAGGGTCGGCGGGCTGAAGACTGGCCACGTTCGGGTGACGGCACGGCCCCGTCCTGGCCTCTTGCCGGCAGGCAGCCTTCTCCACTTGAGCGCCATCATCTGGCTTCGTGTTGCAAGCGGCTGGTGCAAGCGTGTAACCAGGTCGCTGCGAGCTCAGCATCTTAATTCAGCATGACTTGAAGCCAGACTCCCCTTCCTGACAAGACTCAGAAATCACCCAGAGAACGGTTAATGTCCGTCTTCTCAGCGAAATTCATGCCCTTGCTTTACAACGGCTGGATGATTTGAGAGTGCTCCTTTCTGCTCTCAAGACAGGACGGTTTGTATTCTTCACATTGATCGCAGGACCCACACCGGGGTCTCTAAGCATCGCCTCTGAAACCACGTGGTTCTCCATGTGAGTCAGGGGCCACAGTTACAAGTTCCAGCTAACTTGATAGCAGATCCCAGAGCAGGACCACCAGGGTCCTGAGCCCCAGGCTCACACACACGTGCAGGAGCCTCCCAGAGTCCAGAAGAGGGAGAAGAGACCGAGGGTCAGAGAGGCCCCAGGGTCTGCTGTGCCCCGTGTAAGGCTGTATGCGGATGGTCTCCGGCTCTCGGTCCAGGTGCACTGGCCTCTTGGGGGCCGTCCCAGAGGTCTCAGCACAGACGGCGGTCCTGCAGGGACCAGCCACAGGCGGCACAGGGTCCAGGTGCCCTGGCGGAGCATCCCTGGGACGGGCGGGGCTGCCAGCTTCCCCTGCGAGCGGTGCCTGCTCTCTGCATCCACAGGCCTGGTGAGCACGGGGTAACCAAGCGCACTCTGAGAGGGGGTGGGAGGCTCAGAGCCCCGCCTCTGACCTTGGGCGCCCCACTTGGTGGGCTACTAGCTGGAAGACTTTGGGGAGTCCCTGGTGGTCCCCCACCTCAGTTTCCCCAGGCGTCGCCCACTCTCCGAGGATGCGAAGCTCCCTGGCGGCTGTGAGCTGTCAGCGGTGAAGCCAGCACCATCCCTGCCTTACGCCCGGCAAGTGTAACCGCAAGCCAGGGGCCGGGGGCGGAGGCGTGGTGCGGTGGGCGAGGCCTTCAGTGGCCAGCCTCAGCCAGCACGGGCATAAGGCTGCCCAGGTTAGAGCCGCCTGGGCAGACTCTCTGAATGAGGCGGCGGGGGGGGGGGGCCCCAGGCAATGGGAAGGAGGCTCCCCCCCCCCCCCCTCCCCATCCTCCCCTGGCCTCCCNGAAGGAGGCTCCCCTCCCCACCCCTCCCCATCCTCCCCTGGCCTCCCAGCCCTGGGCCCTGGCGGCTTTGCTGGAGCCCTTAGGCACAGACCCTGACTTTCTCAAGCCCAGATCAACAGCACAGCCCTCTGCCTCAGCCCAGACCCCCGTTGCGTGTGGCGCCACGATGCTGCTGCCCCCAGTCCAGGTCAGCACTGCCCCAGAGGCCCAGCGCTCCCAGGCCACCTCGTCCTCCACGGGGTCCTCATGCACAGCCCAGGCCGCGGTCAGCCTCCTNTGGTCTGCCTGGCGCTGTGAGCGATCCCTTGTTCTAGGAAAACTGGGGCCCCCGAGGGCAAGTCCAGAACACCCCATCTTCTTTCCCCCCAGGGTTCCCGCAAAGCCTCGGCACAGGTCAGAGGTCACTCGGATCCCCACATGGTCCTGTGGGAAGCTTCCCATCCCTGGGTTCTGTGGCTGGTCAGAGCCTCTCTCCAGAGACATTTGGGAATTGGGGTTGGGGGACGGCAGGAGGCATGGTGTGAATCCCCCAGGACCGCTGGAGTCCTGATCTGAGGCCAACCTGTAACTCGGCACCCCACCCCACGACCCAGGCCGCACTTAGGGGGCCCTTGGGTTAGATCCAAACAGGGAACTTTCCACGCTGACTCAGAGGTCAA
>SJYQ01003658.1:0-45517 GCA_006410935.1 Redunca redunca
TTCTTGCCTGGAAAATCCCATGGACAGAGGAGCCTTGTGGGCTACAGTCCATGGAGTCGCAAAAGAGCTGGACATGACTCAGCGACTAAACAGCAACAATAACAAGGGGAAGGAAGACTGGGCAGCGCCTGCAGGTGGGTGTGGGGTTCCTTTCTGGGGTGATGGTCACACAGCCTTGTGAATAAATTAGAAGCCACTGAATTGTACACTTTAAAATGGTGAATTTTATGGTGTGTGCTGCTGCTGCTGCTTAGTCACCCAGCTGTGCCTGACTCTTTTCGACCCCACATAGCCCGCCAGGCTCCTCTGTCCATGGGATTTCCCAGGCAAGAACACTGGAATGGGTTGCCATTTCCTCCTCCAGGGGATCTTTCCCACCCAGAGATTGAACACATTCCTCCCACTTGGCAGGTGAATTCTCTACCACTGAACCACCTTGGAAGCCTGGTTTATGTTACATGAATTTTATCTTATTTGAAAAAAAGAAGAAAAAAGAAATGGAGGCAAAGAATCTGTTGCAGAAATAGTTAGGAGAGCTGATTGTCTACAAGGGCAGGGAACTCTTTTCCCCTCCCTGCTCGCAGCACACTGCTTGCCCTCTTCCTTTCACATGGCTTCCAATTAGAAATTCCACCAATCAGCATTCATCTTACTCTCTGAGAAACAAACACTCCTAAGAAGACTAATGGATTAGCCTGGGTGTTCACTTTCTTCCTAACTGGAGGCTGAGATTTTTGGTACCAAGAGGACAGGTATTGGCCTGGTATGAAGTGTTCTTGGAGTGTGGAGTACTTGGAGCTGAAGGCAGGAGGTGAGAGGCGGCAGGGGTGGTGATTTGTGACAGGTGGGTTTAGGGTCAGGCACCAAAGCATGGGGTGGGGACCAGGGAGAAGACCCTGCAGGTTTCAGAAGAGGAGAGGAAGATGAGGTAGGTGACCTATTTCAAAATTAGCTCCAAACCCAGAGAGAAGCAAACACTGTTATGCTTCTTTTTGTCTCCTTTATAACAATGATAAGAGAACAGCAATTGAACAGTCTCTTTTAGTCACTGTAGATGCATTAACTTACATAATGCTCAGAACAACATTATGCAGTAGGTACTGCTCTACCCTCATTTTACAGAAGCGGAAAGTGGGACTCAGAGCCATAAGTGGTTTGCCATAGGGAGTATAGCCAGTAAGTGGTAGAGTCCAGGTTCAGACTGGCTTATAGTCTGCTGTCTTAACTATCATACAGCTGCCTCCCTAACTTGCCTCGCCCCAGTACCGGGGCAAGTACATCTATTACCACTGTAGACTTAAGCCACAGAACCTGCTGAATATTTGCATTGGTCCAGCCTGGGAACCAGCTCCGCAGAGATTTTTCATAGGAAACCCAGCCCTGTCTTGCATCTGGACAGTGCCTGTCTGGTTTTGGAGTCCACTAGTGCTCAGCGCTAGAAGGAGCACAAGCTGGAATCAAGATTGCTGGGAGAAATATCAATAACCTCAGATATGCAGATGACACCACCCTTATGGCAGAAAGTGAAGAGGAACTAAAAAGCCTCTTGATGAAAGTGAAAGAGGAGAGTGAAAAAGTTGGCTTAAAGCTCAANGAAGATCATGGCATCCTGTCCCATCACTTCATGGGAAATAGATGGGGAAACAGTGGAAACAGTGTCAGACTTTATTTTTTTGGGCTCCCAAATCACTGCAGATGGTGACTGCAGCCATGAAATTAAAAGACGCTTACTCCTTGGAGCTCCCCTGGTGGCTCAGAGGTTAAAGTGTCTGCCTGCAATGCGGGAGACCTGGGTTAGATCCCTGGGTCGGGAAGATCCCCTGGAGAAGGAAATAGCAACCCACTCCAGTATTCTTGCCTGGAGAATCCCATGGACGGAGGAGCCTGGTGGGCTATAGTCCATGGGGTCACAAAGAGTCGGACACGACTGAGCGACTTCACCTTCACCTATTCCTTGGAAGAAAAGTTATCACCAACCTAGATAGCATATTAAAAAGCAGAGACATTACTTTGCCAACAAAGGTTGGCAAGTCAAGGCTATGGTTTTTCCAGTAGTCATGTATGGATGTGAGAGTTGGACTGTGAAGAAAGCTGAGAGCCGAAGAATTGATGCTTTTGAACTGTGGTGTTGGAGAAGATTCTTGAGAGTCCTTTGGACTGCCAGGAGATCCAACCAGTCCATTCTGAAGGAGATCAACTCTGGGATTTCTTTGGAGGGAATGATGCTGAAGCTGAAACTCCAGTACTTTGGCCACCTCATACGAAGAGTTGACTCATTGGAAAAGACTCTGATGCTGGGAGGGATTGAAGGCAGGAGGAGAAGGGGATGACAGAGGATGAGATGGCTGGGTGGCATCACCGACTCTATGGATGTGAATCTGAGTGAACTCCGGGAGTTGGTGATGGACAGGGAGGCCTGGCGTGCTGCAATTCATGGGGTCGCAAAGAGTCGGACACGACTGAGTGACTGAACTGAACTGAACTGAGTGCTCAGCGCAATGAAGACGTGAGAACACTGGTGGCATTGTCTTTGCGGAAGCCTTCCCTTCCTCCCATCTGGCTCCTGTGTGGAGGGAGAAATGGGAGGCTTCTTTGTAAGGCTGCCACCAGGGAGTGCAGTCTGTCTGCTTGTGCTGTACCTGCTTGAAAGAGACTGATGAGCAAAGCAGCTTCCAGAGGTTCAGAAGCCAAGCCAGTCAAAGAATCAGAAAGCCCCATGGGAGCTGGTGGTCCAGTGGTTGACTTCACCTTTCAATGCAGAGGGTGCAGGTTCAGCCCCTGGTCAGGGAGCTAAGATCCACATGCCCTCAAGGCCAAAAAGCCAAACCATAAAACAGAAACAATATTGTAAAAAATTCAATAAAGACTTTTAAAAAAATGGTTCACATTAAAAAAAAAACAAAAACCCCTTGAAGTGGTGACTAGGAAGTTTTCTCCTGTAGTACTGAGGCCAATGCCTGATGCTTGACCCTGGCCCCAGCCCTGAGTGCCAGGGGCTCCAGGGGAATAGGTGCTTGAAAAGAAACAAAAATGCCTGCACATAGCAAGAAATTTGATCTGAATAGAAGGAAATAGAAGGTCAGAAGCTGCCTTCTCTCACATTTCTGTTCCTCAGAGGCCACCAGAGCCACCTTTATTAACATTTTCTCATATATCCTCTCAGAAACTTCATACAAATGCAAGTGTGTATGCATTTATTCACATGTATGTGTTAGTACACATGAACAGCACATTATATATGCAAATACAGAGTAAAATTGAGCAACTTGTATTTTAAATATATCTTACTTTTTTCCACATCAGCATATAAAATGTACCCCATTCTTTTTAGTGGCTATATAATATTCCATTATACACATAAGCCATACATTATTTTGCCTCTCTTCTACTGGTGGGCATTTATGTTACTTCCAGTTTTGAGTCATTACAAAAGATAATGCAATGAACTTCCTTGTACATTTGTCTTTTCATAGTTGTGCAGGTGTGGCTAAAAGTTCAGCAGCTGAACTGAAGAGGAAAAGGATGTACACATTTAGATTTGAGTTAGACATTGTTAAGTTATCCTGCAGAATGTGATAATATATGTACTCCCACCAACAGTGTATGAGGGCGCTTGCTTCCCTCACCTCATTGCTAGCACTGGTGTGATCACACTGCCAAAACTTTGCCAGTTTGAAAGTAAAAAATGGTATATAAGTGTTTCCATTTGCATGTCTCCCTAAATTAGACTGAAATAAATTTTTGTATGTTTGTTAGCCATTAGTGTTTTGTATTTTTATGACAGCATTTTTTTCTAGTAAATTCCTCTTATTCATACTGATTTGAATGAGTTCTTGAGTTAGAAAATTAGCAGAGTGGGCTTCCCTGATGGTTCAGATGGTAAAGAATCTGCCTGCAGTGCAGGAGACCCAGGTTTGATCTCTGGGTTGGAAAGAGCCCCTGGAGAAGGGAATGGCAACCCACTCCAGTATTCTTGCCTGGAGAATCCCATGGACAGAGGATCCTGGTGGGCAACAGTCAGTGGGATTGCAAAGAGTCAGACATGACTGAGTGACCGACACACGCTTTTTTAAAGTTTTATTTCACTTTTTAAATTTCTAATTTAATTTTTTATTTTTGACTGCTAGATCTTTGTTGCTGCTCAGGCTTTTCTCTAGTTGTAGCAAGCGGGGGCTACTCTTCATTACAGCGTGCAGGCTTCTCGTTGCGGGTGTGCTGGCTCTAGGGCTTGTGGACTTTGGCAGTTGTGGTTCCCAGGCTCTAGAGCACAGGCTCAGTAGTTGTGGCTCATGGGCCCGGTTGCTCCACGGCATATGGGATCTTCCTAGACCAGGGATCGAACCTGTGTCTCCTGCATTGGCAGTTGGATTCTTTACCACTGGGCCACCCGGGAATCCCCTCAGGACTACTTTTAACCTTATGGGAACTGAGAGGGCACTGAATTTTGAGTGCTTGTTGAATGCTTGGCAGAGTACCAGGTGTTTTACCTTTGGCATCTGCTCTAAGCCTTACAGTCATCTGCGAGGAAGGTTTTATTACTTGTAGTTCAGAGAGTACTAAGTACTGTCCCCAGTTAGAGACCTCGTATGGGAGGCACTGAGATCCAAGTCACCTGTACATTTCCTCCTGCTATGCCACCTGCCCAGCTGTCTGGGAATTTATGCACCAGGTGGGCTTGTCCTCTGAGATCCCAGGTGGAAAGGAACATTCATTTGATTGTCACTTCTCAGTTTAAGTTCATCTGGGTATTCAGATGGCTCTGTCTTCTCAATACCTTATATTACTTTATATTAAATTAATTGACATTATATATAACTTCTGGACTCTTGGATTCCTCTTTTTTTAATAAGGATTTATATTAATTTACTGCTGAGTTTTGGTTTCTATGTCTTGACATGGAACTATGGAGAGTGACTCTGTTTAGAACTACTTAGAGAAAAAAGTGAGTTAGTGGTCCACATCTGAGCCCCCAAAAGCAGCGTTGCTGGGCAAGGCTTTCCCTCCACACAGCCCAGCTCGAGTGCAGGGGTTGGGCCCAGGCAGCCTGGGGCTGTTACCGACGCTTGGTATTTGCTGACAGTTCTTAGGTTTTAGCTGCTTCTGATTATATGTGTGAAAAAGCAAGTTTTACACTATTGATGGTCAAGGAAAGAGAAATGAAGAAGTCGATCCTCTTGAGCGTTTTGAGGGATTCATGACTCACAGGCTTAGTTTGCAGTTGCTGTGTTCAGTTTGGGGATGTGCCAGGGTGGCCTCCCTTTGGAAGACTGCCAGTAAGAGAAACCAGTCCCTGGCCTTCTGGCTTTGTTTCCACTGGGACTTTTCCCTTCCGCTCCGGGGAGGTGCATCCATCTGCGTGCTGATCCCCATTTTCTCCCCTTCTCTCTATGCCTGGTGTGTAGCCACTTGGCCTCTTTCCTTGCTCCTCATCCTGACTTGGAGCCTCATTTTCCTTTTAGTGGTGCGGTCTCCCAGGAATCAGCCCCTGCCCACAGCCTCCGTCCGTGAGTTGTCATGTTTTACTTCACAGCAAGTGAAAGAAGGCTGAATGAGGAAGCCCCTCACTAACCCTGCCCTTCACACTGGGGTTATTTTCTTCTTAAGTACTCAGTCTTCACTGTACCCGAGGACTTGGCCTTAACACAGGAGAGGATTTGTTTCAAGCCGTGAGCTCTATAAACAAAAGAGTCTTTGCTCTGCAGCAGCTGCAGGAGAAAGTGTCATATTGGGGGCTCCTCCTGTGGACAGTTGTCAGGGAAGCCGAGGTCTGGGTGCAGCTGGGAGGGGAGTGTGGAGGAGATGGAGTTGTCTCTCCGAGGCCTCTCATCTTTATGTTCCACCTCTCTCCTCAGATGCTGATTGGTCTGGCCGGCTACCTGAGCGGGTACGATGGCACCTTTTTGTTCCAGAAGCCTGGGGACAACTATGAGCATCACAGCTACATGGGAATGAGAGGAGTAAGGCTTCCTGACTTGCAGTTGGCTACCTGAACCCTGGGGCCACACTCAGTCAGAAGTGTTAACAGTAGCCCTCAAGTGGTGGCAGGTCTAGGAAAAGGGACTTTGGGGAGGAGGGGGTGATTGGACCCGTGCCCTGTAGTCAAGATTCAGAGCTGGGGTGAGTAAGAAGAGCTAGAGAGAACACAGGTAATGCGGGGATGACACAAGTAGGAGCAGGCCCAACCTGCCGCCTGTTGCCCTGCCCACAAGCAGCATCAGGTTTCAGATCGGAGGGCAGCCCAGGACTCAGGCGGCCAGGAGGCTGCTACGGCCCTAACATGGGCCTCAGCACATTGGCAGGCTACATGTCCTTCCTCTGTGGCCACGACTGCTGCAGTACTGCCCCCCTCTGAGGCCTTTATTAACACGTTAGCACCCCCACCCGCCGTGACTAGGTTCTTCCCTCTTTCCCTCATGATGATTTCAGGCACACACAGGTTTTCTAGTGCCCTGAGTCCCAGCACCAGCCCTGACAGAACATGGCAGGGCCTAAAGACCCAAGTGTCTGGATACTCCATGCAACTGCTGCTGCTGCTAAGTCACATCTGACTCTGTGACCCCATAGACGGCAGCCCACCAGACTCCTCCATCCCTGGGATTCTCCAGGCAAGAATACTGGAGTGGGTTGCCATTTCCTTCTCCAATGCATGCATGCGTGCTAAGTCACTTCAGTCATGTCCGACTCTGTGCGACCCCATGGACAGCAGCCCATCAGGCTCCTCCTTCCACCGGATTCTCTAGGCAAGAATACTGGAGTGGGTTGCCATTTCCTTCTCCAGGGCACCCCATACCTAGAGCTAAATTGGACCTATGGGAACCATCCTCCAGTGTGGAACTCTCAGAGCAGGTTGCATTTGCAAATCCCTTCCCTCAGGGAGTTCAAAGCAGTTTAGGTAAAGGTCATGTGATTATTTGGGCTCTAGTCAGGCTTGCTTGTGAAGTCTTATCATACTGTTTTAAACAAGGACTGTCTACTACCCTCAAGTTCATACTGTTGAGTGATTCTGTGTCTTCCTAATGATGTTTGATCACCACGGAGCATACAGAATTGGATATCAGCCTGACTACGAACTCGCTATGTAAGTGAGAAGGCCAAATATAACAGCCTGTTGCCTTTCACACCAGGGCACATTGCTTTCTGCTAACAAAAAGTGACAACCCAAATGTGAGAATTTCCATTCCTTTGGGTTTGTCTGATTACTTTTGATGGATAGGGTAGGGGAATAGAGAGAACACTGGTGGTTAAAAACAAAACAAACCGGAAAACAACTGTCCAGATGCTAAAGCGTCAAGCTGTCTTTTTTGTAAAATCAAAATACAACCTATAGATTAAAGAGTGGTTCCTGGTGTGATTGGATAAAAGGACCAAGGGAGAGAAAGCAGAAATAGCATTAGAATTCTCTAAAATATTAAAATACCTTCAGAGAGCTATTTCTCTCCTTACACCAGCTTTGTAACAGAAGCTAGCATCTATCAAGAACTTTCTGTGTGGTAATAAACTTTAGCTCATTTAATCTAAAAAGTAAGCCCTGGGGCTCCCCTGGTGGTCCAGTGGTTAAGAATCCACCTGCCAATGCAGCAGATGGGTTCAGTCCCTGCTCCAGGAAGATTCCACATGCCACGGGGCACCAGGCCCGAGCACCACAACCACTGGAGCCCGTGCCCCGCAGCGAGAAGCCACCACCATGAGAAGCCTGCACACCACAGCTAGAGAAAGCCCGTACTCAGCAGCACAGACCCAGTGCAGCCAGAGCTAGACAAATAAATAAAAATTAAAAAGTACGCCCTCTGAGGTAGGAACACTTCACAGAAGGGGAGGCTGAGATACAGAGATAAGACTTTGTCAAGGTCACAACTAGCAGTGATGGGTTGGTCCAACCCCAGAGTCTCCCACTTAAAACCAGTGTGCCCTCCTGCCCACACCTCCCTGGCTGAACTTCGCTGATTTGATGTCAGTGCACAAGTTGGTGCTCAATGGAACGTAAATGTTGCTTGATTTGATGCTTCACTATTACACTACCCCTTTCATATTTAAATATATTCAAAGTCATCAAGTCATGCCATCTGTCATCATGGCCCTCCATCTCAAAAGACCAGTCTGTACCAAGTCAGGTAGGTCCCTGATGCTTTGCTTAGTTGGTCCCTTGACTGCTTTCCTGTCCTTCCCTAGTTCTGTGCATTCCTCGGCTCCATGCTCATCCCCTTGGCCTACCTCACTGTGCTGGAGCTGTCCCGGTCTCTCCCAGCAGCGCTGCTCACGGCCGCCCTCCTCACCTTTGGTAAGTTGTCCTGGACCACGTTTCTTAGGAAATTGACTGCCACTCTATGAATGTAGCTAGAAATCAATGCACTTGAAGATCCTTGTCTGTGGGCCCAGTTCTGAAGTAACCTTAGGATTGGGTAAATGTATTCCAGATTTCCTTTTACTCATTAGTGATACTTACATATATGAGTACTTTATGTAGCAAGCCTTTATAGTATTGGAGGTGTGAGGGGGTATGGGTAATCCCAAGGAATACATTATCTCTAAGTTATCTGCATTTGAGTTTGGAATGGATAATACGTGTATGTGTGGTTTGTGTGTGTGTGTGTGTGTGTGTGTGTGTGTATGAAGGAGGCTTACAGTTCTAATTCAACTAGTCTTAGTCTGCAAGATTAGTTTGCATTCCTTAAACTAATTTCACTTGAATGCAAGGGCATATGCCTCCGAGGCAGCTGGGTGACAGAGGAAAACAAAATAGAAATATAAATTATTTCTGTGGATAATCCTCACATGGATAATTGAGAATTGATCTGCAGAAATTGATCCTGTTGCTAGCCTGGCTCATATGAGAGTGAATTCATGACCTCATTGAGCTTAACATTTAAAGAAGTCCAAATCAGTTTAGATGGTTACTTTAGGGATGATTCTGACTTTGCCCTGACAGATAAGGTTGCAAGATTATAGAATCTCCCTCTCGAGGACTGGTGGCTTTTTTCTTGGGTCTTTAATTTCCCTCCTCAGTAGTTCATTTATTCATTTTTCATTCAACAACTACTTTCAAGCATCTACTTTGTGCTAAGCCACTTTCTTGGCCTCAGAGGTTATGCTGATGAGACAGGACTATCATGGAGCTTGCTTACTAATGGGGCAGATGACAAATAAACAAATAAATTAGTAAGTCTATAGTTTAACATTTTAAAGAGTAAGTACAACATAGAAAATAGGATAGGGTAAGGAACAGAGTAATATGGGGTGATTCTGTTTTAGGTAGGGTGGTCAATGAAGAGCCCCCTGAGGAGGTGGCCTTGAGCAGATATCTGCGGGGACAGCACGTACTGTGGTCCTGGTGTGAGGCAGCCCTTGGGAGGTTCAGAGAACAGCAAGACGCTGAGGCCAGAGCAGAGCTTGAGAGCAGAGGAGGCTGGATGGGTAGGGAGACCAGGGCCACCTCGAGGAGTTTGTTAGTCTGAGTGAGATGGGAAGACAGTGAAAGACTTAAGCCAGGCTATGATGTAATGAAATTTTGTTTAAAAAAAGAAAATCACTTCAGCACCTGCATGGAGAGTCAACTCTCAACAGAGACTTCATGTGAAATGGTTAAGAATCTATCCTGGGCATATGTAGTTTGTGGCTGTGTAAGCATGATGGCAGAACTTTGGATGGTGGCAGTTAGCGAGAGCCCTTGTCTCAGGATCACTCTGTCTGAAAGAATGACACAATCCCTTCTGGGGTCAATGGCCTGAAAGTGTGAGATGCTGTTTCATATCACTGGGCTTTGGTGTACCCCAAAGCTGTGTCCTTCCGCTTTCCAGTTGACTCACTTGCCCATCTAATCTTGACTGCACAAACGCTTACGTGCAGTTAAGCCCAAGGGGGACTGTTTCTTAATGCTGGGGTGTTTTGTTCTCAGGTCGGGGGCTGTCTCTGATTCCACTTTTTGACCACTGAGCTCATGTTTTTCAGACACAGGATGCCTCACTCTGTCCCAGTACATCCTCCTTGACCCCATCTTGATGTTCTTCATCATGGCTGCCATGCTGAGCATGGTCAAGTACAACTCCTGTGCCAACAGGTCAGCAACACTATCTCTGGGAGGGGGTGTCAGAAGCTGTGGCAGCTCTAGAATTTCTATAATGCCCAGGGTTGGGGTGGGTACAGTGCCTAGAGGACTTGTCTTGAAGCTGAATTTCAGGCAAGTATACTTTAAAAAAATATTTTAGATTGCCCATTTTAGATCATAAAAATAGATTTACAGCAGTTTTCTATAGATAATTTTATTTTTGCTTTCCTAAGACTAAGAAAATATCAGTTGTCTTTTTCAAGAGCCTTTATTTTTACAACGAGGGTGGATTTGGGTAGGGGTTTATGTTACTTTATGAAGGAATCCTAATGCCTTCCCCCACCCCACCAGCTGGCCACTCCTGAGCACCATGCTGGTTAGGAGATCCCAGGGCAACTTCATCCTTCACGTGCTCTGTCCTAGAGGGGAGGGCACCAGAGTAGGTGTTGCCTGGGAACTATTTGTCTCCCTGCCCTCAGTCCTGACCCAAGGATGGGAATGATGTACACAGAGGTTGGCTTGAAGGGTCCACATGGATCAAGAGAATCCCTGCAGGCCCTGGTCAGTCCTAAAGCTGCTCTGGAGGGCCTGGTCTTCCAGAAGAGTCCTTTCCAGATCATCCTTCGCCTCTAAGAAAGTAGAACAGGTCATTGCATCCAAACCAAAACAGCTGGCTCTGCCAAGGCTTTTCCAGAAGCAACCTGATTTCACGGCAGCCAGGCCATGACTTCCAGCTCTCTCTGGGTTTGGCTTATCTTCTGCCTGCACCATATCACCTCCCACTTGCCATTTCTTGAGTACATACTATGTGCCAGGTACTGTGCCCAGAGCTGAGGGTTCAGGAACACATAGATCAATGGCGGAGGATTAGGACGAAGAGATTACTTTCTCCCTCACAAATTCCTCAAAAAAACATTTCAACGTCGAGCAAACTCCACAAAACAACTTCTGAATGCTGGCAGAGGACATCAAGCACCCAGAAAAGCAGATCACTGCCTTCAGGAACACATAGATCTTGACTGTTAAGGCGCATTTGCTCTGGCGGTGGTGAGGGTGGGGAACCTGGGGGTCTGCAGCTCTGAGCACTAAGTGCTCTAATACAGCAGACCTTGGAACCGACCGCCTGGCTTAGCACCGTGCTCCACTGCTGGTGCCTGTTACATGACCTTTCTGTACCTCGAGTCCTCGTCTGAAAGAAGAGGCTGATGACAGGCTCTGCCTCCATGGGGTTGTAGTGAAAGTTAAAGGGTTGATACAGGGTGTGGTAATGGGGCTTCCCTGGTGGCTCAGTGGTAAAGAATCCACCTGCCAATGCAGGAGATTCGGGCTCCATCCCTGGGTTGGGAAGATCCCCTGGAGGAGGAAATGGCAACCCACTCCAGTATGCTTGCTGGAAAAATCCCATGGACAGAGGAGCCTGGCAGGCTACAGCCCGTTGGGGTCGCAGAGAGTAGGACACGACTGAATGACTGCGCACCCGTGCACGCACTGGTAAAGTGCGCAGAACAATGCCTAACACATAGTAACACTCAGTAATAGCCGGCTTTTACAGGGGACAGTCCGCCTGAATCCAGTGGGCTTCTCTGGATTTTCCTTTTTCTTCCACTTGATTGGTCACCACTGAAGAATAAGGTTTTGCTTACTTGACGCCCCTTACTTACTTAGCCAGGACTGCCATGACCCTCCTCCCCAGAAGCATCGTGTTCTCACATGGTGCTCCTGCAGTCTCAGGGGTTACACAGACCACATCCGCCTCGGCGCCATGTGTGGTCCCTGAGGTTGGGAGCCTTCTCGAGAAAGGCCATAGGGCAGCCTCTCAGAGTCTGGGGGCCTCTGCCCCTCCCCGCGCTGCACTTGCTATTGAGTTTGATTCTAGCCGCCAAGCTGAACTCTGTGTCTTATTGGTTTTCAGGCCCTTCTCTGCCCCCTGGTGGTTCTGGCTCAGCCTGACCGGCGTTAATCTGGCTGGTGCTCTGGGAGTCAAGTTTGTTGGCCTCTTCATCATCTTGCAAGTGGGGTGGAACACCCTTTCAGACCTTTGGCACCTGTTCGGAGACCTCAGTCTTTCAATGGTGAGAACCCAAGTGCTTTTAAAAATGTCTTTGCTCCCTAGAGCCAGCGGCCTTTCTCCACTTCTGCTGCAGGGGGCAGAATGGCTGTGTTCTGGGCCCCAGGCAGGCTGGATCCAGCTGCCCTCTGGAGGGCACAGGGCAGCAGGTGCTGGGCCATGACCAACGGGCTGGAAAGGAAGAAACGGAGAGGATGGACTGACATCCTTGGGGTTCTCTTTTGGCTTTCATTCCTGCATTGGTTTTTAAATGCTCTACAAATGACTCATTGGAAGAAACCCTGATGCTGGGAAAGATTGAGGGCAAGAGGAGAAGGGGGGCGACAGAGGGTGAGATGGTTGGATGACATCACCAACTCAATGGACATGGCTTTGAGCAAGCTCCAGGAGATGGTAAAGGACAGGGAAGACTGGTGTGCTGCAGTTCATGGGGTTGCTAAGAGTCGGACACGACTGACTGAACACAGCAGATGGTCCAAGGGGGTCCTGTTCCGCTGGGCTCAGCCGCGTGCCTGGCAGACACTGATGGCATGGGACTCGAGTAAACTCAGTGGGCTGACTTTCTGAACTTACAGTTTTCTCTTCCTGACCCAGAGTCTCCGGACTTGGAGGCCAGTAAGGGCCTTATAGTTTATTACAGTATTATTTATTAAGAGCTGACTCTGTGTCTGCATTATGGAAAATGCTTTACCTTTATCATCTCATTTCCTCTTCATAACAATCCCATGAGGCAGGTAGTTATTACCCCCTTGACAAATGAGGGAGACAGACCTAGAGAGATGATATTGTTCCCAAGGTCATACAAATAGCGAAAGGTAGATCTAGGATTCAGAAAGGAGAGGCTCCACACCTACTGCTCTGCTGTAACACCTCTCCATCACCTCTGGCCCTAAGTCCCAACAAGTTCATTTAGAAAATATAGACAGACCATCCACTGAGTGTGAGACCCAGAATATGCAGATGAGTAAAACAAGATTCCTGCCCTCTAGAGACAATGGAGACAGAGAGAAATAAGAATGAAAAGAAAAATATAAGTCATGTTCCAGCCAACAAGTGCTGTGAGAGCACAGAGGAGGGTGCAAGCCCAGGCTCAGGCATTCTAGGAAGGCTGCTGGGGGGAAAGCTGAGGCCCAAACTTAAGATCAGGAGCATTTATTCATGTTCACGTGGTGGGTGGGGCCAGTGCAGTGCAAGAAGAGTAGGGAAAGTGCAGGGTGTCGGTGTGACTGGGAGGGAGAGGGAGTGAGGAATGATGATGCTGAAGATGCAGGTCACACCTTGTCAGCAGTCTGGGGACAGCCCAGGGCCCTGGGTGAGCGTGTGGACAGGCAGTGGAGGGCTGGCCATTGTCAGCCCCCGGCAGTGCTTGGTTGGTTGGGTGTTATAAGAAGGCTTAGGGTTTCCACATACCTTTTTCTCTTGATGGCCACTTTTTCAGTTGTTTCTGATTATGACTTACATATGGGCTGATGTGCTCAGTTGTGGCTGATTCTTTGCGACCCCATGGACTGTAGCCCACCAGGTTCCTCTGTCCATGGCATTTTCCAGGCAAGAATACTGGAGTGGGTTGCCGTTTCCTTCTCCAATGACTTATATGTAAAAACTTAGAAATAACACACACATCAGGCATAAGGCATAGTGAAGCCTCCTGTGCCCAGCGCCGGTACTGACTCTGTTTGCAGGTGACCTTGGGAAAACACTTGACCGCTCGCATCCTGTGCCTCATAGTGCTGCCACTGGCTCTCTACGTCGCCACCTATGCTGTCCACTTCATGGTGCTGAACAAAAGGTACCGCCAGAGCCTTGCCAGTGTCTCGCTTCTGTCCTTCTCTTGTCTCTAAGCCCATGGAGGAGCCGCATGATTTCCTAGGTCTGTGGTTGGGACGACCCGAAGGGGACCCAGGGTTGGTTTCCTCCTGGGTTCTGTCTTCTGGGTACCCTGGCCTGAAGGAAGAAGAGAAGGCCTTTGTAGCCAAACTGCCTCTTATCCCTAAAAACAGTCCCCTTGTGCTAACAGGGATGGGGTCCCTGAGCATGTACAGCTGGAGTGAGGGTAATAATAACAAGGACACCAGCAGCTCCCATTTAGAAGGCAGTGACTGAGTCAGAACTGTACTCAGTGTTTGTATACATTATCTCATTTAGTCACAACAGTTCTTTTGATTTTTTAAAATCCCTGATTTATAAATGAGACGTTGAGACTAAATGAGCCCAGGTATCTTACAGAGTTCACCTAACCGGTAGGGGAGCTGTTGTGTGGACACCAGTTTCTCTGACTCCACCCTGTGTCTGTCCACGACACCGCGCCGCCACTCCCTCGTGCGTCTGTGCTCAGGTGCTCAGTAGTGTCTGGCTCTTTTGTGGCCCCATGGACAGTAGCCCGCTAGGCTCCTCAGTCTGTGGGATTTCCCAGACAAGAATACTGGAGTGGTATGCCATTTCTTTCTTCAGGGGATTTTCCCAACCCAGGGATTGAAGCCCCATCCCCTGCACTGGTGGGCGGATTCTTTACCACTGCACCACCTGGGAAGCACACCACTCCCTTGCATGTCTTTTAAACCAACCACTCAGAGCTCTTCCCAGGGCTCCTGGGAAATCATATTTCCACTCCTTTGACTGCCCCCTTCTGCTCCGCCCTCCCCCGCAGCGGTCCCGGTGATGGCTTCTTCAGTTCTGCCTTCCAGGCCCGGCTTTCAGGAAACAACCTTCACAATGCGTCCATCCCCGAACGTGAGTGTCTCTTGGCCTTTATGAAGAGAGAAGGGCAAGAGGGATTCCTGGGAGTTGGATTGGAAAAGACAATATGATAGCCTGAGTTACTTTAGATGGCAGAGTGGGAGAAAGATCAGTTAAATCTGGTCTGAGCACTCATGGGAGTGAACAGGGACACAGAAAGGGCAGAGGAGGGCATCCTGAGCAGTGAACCCTTTGATCAGAAGATGGCTTGTCTGGTGTGGCTATGGGAAGACAACAGAGGGAACCTGGGGGCGGGGGAGTGAGCCCTTTGGGGCTAATGGTCAGTTCCCACCAGAGTGTCCTGTCACAGAGAGTAGTTGAGCGCGTGTTAGCCATGTTGGAGGCTATGGGGCCTGGAGTAGGATCTCTACGCGATGTGGCCATGTGAGCTCAGTATATAAAGAGGGAATGCAGAGCTCTGGGGATCGAAAGTGTAAGAGATCACTTCTTTAGGGGGTCGGGGGCAGGGATAAGAGGCACACAGAGCGAGATAGGTTGGGCCCAGGAGATTGCTTCCTGGAGTCATGGACAATGTCCTGTGGTCTTTCCAGGGCCTGGAACACAGTGGGCCCGCCCAGACTGTGGAAGGAATGAGAAATAGGAAAGCAGGTAAAAATTGGCTTGGAAAGGTAGACGTTGGGTTCCACGTTGGCTTTGAGAAGCTTGAGGAAACCCACGCAGTGGGGCCTGTGGGCTCTCAGCTGAGGTTTTCAAAGGAGTCCTTTGAAAAGGGACAGTTGATGCTGGGCGTTGGTTGTGGTCCGAGAAGAAGCTGTAGAAAGAGGAGAGGACAGGGAGAGGTCAGGTCACTGGGGAATGCGGGGGAAGGGCTTTGGAGGAGCAGTCCAGTGGGCATTGTAGGGTTGAGGAGGGAAACAGCCTAATCAAGACGCAGCCGTGGCCAGCAGAGTGCAGGGCTGTGTGTGCTGGCCAGCACGAGGCCTTGGAAGGATGGTGCTGTGGGGTTATCAAATTCCTACTTGCCATTTAAAAGGCCCAGTTCAGTTATGTTCTCTTCACTAAGCCATCCTCTTCTTACCCTTTGGGCAAGAATTTATTCTTCCCTTCGCTGGGCTCCCACCATGTCACACATTGTCACCCCTTTGCTGGAACACGGGTGCATCGTCCTATGCTGGTCACTGTGTGAGGTCATCGTCCCCAAGACTGGACTCTGCTAGGTCCACACCCAGGCCTCCTCCACCTTTGCATCCACTGTGTAATTGATTCTTTTGACCAAAATGAATGAACAAAGGAGGGCAGGAACGGCCAGCTCAGGTGCTGTGAGACCTGTTTCCCTGGAGTGGGGACGGGCGGGCAGCCACATTGCAGAGCATGGAGAGGAGGGACAGTCAAGAGGCTTCTTTCCCATAACCCGGGGCCTGTGGTGGGAGGGATGGATGCTCTCGGGTAAGCTGCTTACTCTGGGTTTTTCTCGCTTAAATTCAGATTAAAACCCAAAATACCATTGAGCAACTACTGCATGTGGTAGATTCAAAAGGCACAAAATGATATACGTGAAAAATCCATCTTAACAGCCTCTCTGTGTTAGCATTATATCTTGGAGAACATTCGAGATGAAGACATAAATACTTTCTCCTTCTTTATTCCATAGAATATATATAGTAGACCTTGACTAAGGGACAAGTTGTTTCTGGTCTTTGCTCTTATAAACAGTGCTTTGATAATAGTATTGTGAAACCCAGCCTCTTCTGAAGTGCTTTGGAGTGGGGAGGGGCGGGGAGGGTGCAGGTGAGACTGTGGTGACTGCCCCCTGAGGTGACTCCCTTGGGGAGGGGCGGGGAGGGTGCAGATGAGACACTGGTGACCTCCCCCTGAGGTGACTCCCTTGGGGTGAGGAGGCAGCTGCGAGTCTTGCTTTCCACAATCCTGGGCCCAGTGGAGTCTGTTAGAGGGCTGGGGGGTCCTGTGGCTTCAGAGCCACCCCCAGCCCAGTCAGGGGCCACATCCACCCTTTGCCAGCTCACACCATCTGCTGCCCTCCTCCCAGACCTGGCCTACGGCTCCGTGATCACTGTGAAGAACCTGCGGATGGCCATCGGCTACCTCCACTCGCACAGGCACTTCTACCCCGAGGGCGTGGGCGCCCGCCAGCAGCAGGTCAGTGGCGCTCTGCACCCGCTGGTGGCCGCACCGTGCTGATTGCCGTGCCACGCCCGCCCTTCTCTCTGCCTTCCCGTGCTGTCCCACGCTGTTTCCCCTGCTGGAAACACCCTGCCCCCGCCTGCACCCTTTTCTCTTTCCCCTGGCTAGCTCTAGCTTCCCAGGCTTCCCCTGGGGGCTTCCCCTCTGACCACCATATCCCGCCTCGTCCTGGTCCTGGGTCAGGTGTGGCTGGTGTGGGTGGCGTTCTCGGCACCCTTGACGAGCCTGTGTGGTAACCCTCTTCCCCTAGAGCTGGGAGCGCTATCTTCCTTCCATCTCCTTGCTGTTCGTCTGCTGGCTCCTGGGAGGCTCGGGTGCCTGGCTCGGTGGCCAGCACAGAGTGGATGACGAGCAGTGCATAAAGGTTATAAGCCCAGACCTGGGAACCAGACTAGTGTATCTGAGTTTGTATCTGGTTCCACAAGAGTGTGACTTTGAAAGTTCCTTAACCTTTCTGTGCTTCCATGGGTTCATCTTTAAATTAGGGAAAATAAATGGTGCTTCTCTCCACCTCTAAGGTTGTTGTGAGGATTGAGGGAGATAATCCATGTGAAGTGCTCGTTGAAGGGTTAGCCGTGAGTATCAGCTGAGCGAGTGAGGGACGCTGTCCGTGTCCACGTGACGGGGCGGTCGGTGTGGCTGTGGGGACAGTGCCTGAGAGGGAGGAGGGTGTTGGAGAGGTTGGTGGGACCGGCTTGGGAAGAGGCCTCCGTAGATTTAATTCTGTCATGCTGACATTGAGGAGGCACTGAAACTTACTAAGAGATAAGATGTGATCAGGTTGCTGCTTAGAAAGATGGCTCTAGCAGGACTGTGATGGATTGGAAGGAGGAGCAGACCAGAGGCAACAGTCATAACGAAGGATGGCGAACAGTCCTCAGGGAGAGGTGGGGAGTGATTCAGGACCCAGAGACCGACAGATGTCTGGGGTGAGCCATATCAGGCCTGTAGTGTGGGGGTCAGGAGGTCAAGGTGTATGTGTGATGATGCTGGTTCACTGTAATCAGAAAAGGAGGAAGAAGCGTGGCTTGGGAGATGAGCTTTTGGTGTGTGTTCTAGGCCCGGGGCCTGTCTCAGGAAGGAGACGTGAGTGTGTAGCATACAGGTGTTAGTGACACAGTGACATTGCCCTGAAGGGTGTGCAGAGGGGAGGGCAGTGTGTAAAGCAGTGTTAAAGGTGCTCAGAGTGGTGCTGGGGAAGCAGCTGAGAAGGAGGGCGTGGACGGGGAGGCTGGAGGAGAAGAGGAGGGGATAGCCCGGCAGAGTCTCCCGGGGCAGGAGACGCTGGCAGTTCAGGTGCTACAGAGACTGTGGAGGAGGAGGCCTGGGCAGGGTCATGTGGGAGGCCTGGCAGCTCTGACCAGGAGGCTTCTGTGGCGTGGTCAGGGCCGAGCTCTCAGATGGGTGACCTGAGGAGAGAGAGGGAGGAGGGGGCTGCAGGGCTGGCTGCTGTCCTGAGAAGCTTGAAGTGTGCTTTCTCTTCCTGCCAAATGGGCGAAATCTTTACTCGGTGAGAAACTGTTGCATCTCAAAGTGTTTTATTATTGTTTCCTTATTTACTAGAAAGTTGACCCAGAGTATTGGGTTTTGGTATCAGTTTCCCATTCTGGGCTCTCTGCTTCTCTGTAGTGCAGTGGTTTTCAGCCCTGACTGCGCTTTTTTCATAGAATCCACTGGAGCGCTTTAAAAAAATTCTGAGATTCTTGCTTAATCAGTCTGGGATGCGTCCCATGCCTTGTGTATTTTTGTTTCAGTTTTAAGCTTTCCAGAGGAGTCTAACATACAGTTGCCCTTCTGTGGTGATGCCTTGCTCCTAATGTCATGTGGTAACAGATGTGGTGCCTGGGAACCTCTATACTGTGACTTCCCTGGTGGCTCAGGTAGTAAAGAATCTGCCTGCAGTGCAGGAGATCTGAGTTTGACCCCTGGGTCGGGAAGATCCCCTGGAGAAGGGAATGGCAATCCATTCCAGTATTCTGGCCTGGAGAATCCCATGGACAGAGGAGCCTTGGCAGGCTGCAGTCCATGGGGTCGCAAAAGAGTCGGATATAACTGAGCAACTAACACTCACCCACTCATACTGTGCAAAGAGCCATGTTCTGAAAGGCCCTGTGAAGCTGGTCCTAGTGTTACCCACTTGAAGCCCATGGGTGGAGACATGAAGTTGTGAGAGTCATCTACAGCGAGCATGTAGGCCAAGGGACAGAGTCTGACTTTATCACTGACTGAGTCTCTGAGCCTTCCTCACTTGTGTCTCCATCAGTAAACTGGGGGATTGGACTTAATAACCTCTAGTAGTCCTCCCGGCCCTGAAGGTCAGTGTCTTGTCAACAACTCTAGGTCTTGATTTTTAAATGTTTTTAAAGCATAATGTTTATAAAGTAAAATTGGAAAATATAGAAAAGTATTTAAAAAAAAGTTAGACATAATCTGAGGACCAGTGTTTATCCATGTAGATTGATGTACAACATTCTATTGTAATAGGATACCTATGTTCCTAGGAGACCTCATATTATAAAAAAAACTTCATTGTTAAAATAAATGTTTCAGTGGGAAAAAGAGGTCATGGACTTATATTCATAATAAATAAATGACTTTTCTAATAGGAATTTTAATAATAATGATTTTTGTAAAAAAACAAACAATACAGAGTACACCCGTGAGCACCACAAAAGCTTAATATCCTTGAGTAAATTCAGGTTGGGTGAAGTAGATGTATGGGCTTTTGTTCCAGAGTTTGAACTTAATTTCTCTATGGCTGCCAAACTTTTAACTTCTTGTATGTTCTTAATACTGTTGTCCCTAATTTTTTCTGAGAAAGCAAGAGCCACTGAAACAAAGCAGCCATAATATATGCATAATTTTTTTCCTATATGCTAATTCCAAATCACTTTGGAAGTAAATGTCATGTTTTATCCAACTGGAGTTATTAAAGCTCACATTGTAAGAGAGAGGTGTTTACTTCTGTTGCTTCTGGGTGTTTATGTGCTTGTTTACATGCTTGACATGATTGTATGTATATAGTCTATCCTGGGAGCTTTGGATTAGCCGGCTGGGTTTGAATCCTGTCTCTCTAGCTGACAAGCTGTGTGACCTTGAGTGGAATTGCTTAACCTCAGTTTCCTTGTAAGTAAGGTGAGGGTAACCATCGTACCTACAGCCTAGAGACGAGATGTGCCCAGTGCTTAGCACAGGGCCTGGCAATAGATGGTAGCTGTTTCCAACAGCAGCATTTTATAAGCCTTTTCCTGTGCTGGTAAAAAAAAAAAAAAAAAGTCCTGAAATGTTTTCTGTGTAATATTCTTTCCTGTGGACATTCCATCATGTTAACTATTCCTTTGTTATTGGGGTTCCCAAGGCTTTTGCTGGTGGATTAATCGCAGCATTACATACGTGTGCATGGGCATACACACACACACACACATGCTGTTTTTAAAAATTAGCATATACAAAATGGCTATCGCTAAAATTTCAGGCTTCTAGGACAAGATATTAATAGAGCTTCTTCGTTTTCATTTGGCCACATTCTAGAAAACATAACAGCCTCAATTTTTCATGTCGAGAGTTTGAGGTGTGGTCTTGATGGCTTTTTAAAATGCACTAAATCCTCTTTGTGCTGCAGACTGTGTTACACTGCGTTGTCATGTTTCCTGCCTCGAGGAGGCTGGAACTTGAAAGACAGGATGCAGGGAGACACAAAGAGACCAGTCAAAAGGGCTTTTGTGGGAAGATGCCTCTAAGTGCTAAAGGAAGGAGAAAACCACACTTACAAACCATCTGGAAACACAGCCCCTCGGGTGGGTGGCTGGGACTTCTGAGAGAGCCCGGAGCAGTCCCGGCTCAGTGCTGACTGTCCTGTGGCTGACTGTGCTGATGGTAACACTCTCCTCCCTCCTACCTCCCCTTCCTTCCCCCACCCCACCCAGGTCACCACCTATTTGCACAAGGACTACAACAACCTGTGGATTATCAAGAAGCATAATTCGAACTCAGGTAATGTGGCAGAGAACTGATGCTTCTATTGTTACTTACTCTGAGCCCTCCTTAACATTTCTCATGTTTCCAAAAGAATGGTTCTAGGATGGGCTTTCCTGAGCATTCTTTGCCATCTTGACTGATCTCAGTTATCCTGTCAACAGTGATTTATTGAGCTCCCGCTATGTCCCAAGGACTGTGGTTGGTCTAGGGATAAGTAGTGAGCTAGAGTGATAAGATCGGCCTGAGAGCTGTCATTTTGAAGCCAGAGAGCAGGCTGAGGCTCAGACTTGCTCTGGATGAGGTTCCCTGGGCACGTACCGGGGACACACAGTCGCTGCTCTTGTCTGATTTGGAGCACAGCAAGCCATGCAGACCCCAGCGTGTGGTACGGCTTGGCAGTCTAGATGTGATAGAGGGCCACTGCCCACTGCTCGGCCCAGACCTGGGCCCGTCAGTGAGAGACCTGTGGGCCTGCCAGCTCTCTGGCTGGCCTTGTCTAGGCCTGCACAGCTGCCTCTGACCGGCCTGGGCGAAGCAGCTCTGAAGCACACCTGGGCTCCTGGGGCTTTGTGGCAAGGGCTGTGTCTGTGTCTTCTGTGTTTTGGACAGACAGCTGGCTACCTGCAGACTGTGCCTTCTGCTGCAGTTGAGAAGAGAACAGGACAGAGGGCGTCTCCCGCTCACCTGCCAATTGTTTTATGCCGCACGTGTTCGCTATGACTCCTCGGCAAACACCACCTGGCTCAGCCTGTCTCGAGTTAGCTGCTCCTGGTCTTCGTGGGGAAGTGGCAGCTTCTCATCTGAATTCATCTTCTCTGTTCCTTTCCCTAGCTCCTCCTATTGCCATGGTTTTCCCACTAGAAACGTGACCGACATGACCAGTGTCTTTGCATCTGCTCCTCAGTAATATGAATATGACACCGTTGTGTGCCTGCGTGCTTAGTCGCTTCTGTCATGTCCAACTCTTTGCGACCCTGTGGACGGTAGACTGCCAGGCTCCTCTGCCGGGTCTGTTCTGTACCCTTATAAGACTGGTATAGATTGTGCTTTGATTTAACAGGCCAAATATAAGTGGTCTGTTGCAATGAGGATTTATGAGGGAAGATCAGCTTTCTTTCTAAAGTCACGTGGGCACAGACCAAATCTTTAAACATCCCTGTTCTATCACCCTGTTGTAGCTTCCAGGTTAAGGTGGCTCCATTTCACCCAGTAATGAAGGAGTCACGTGAAGGCAGGTTGCCTCAAGCACTTGGGAAGTGGGAACTGTCTCGATGAAGGTCTCTGTGTTCTTGATGGCCGTGAGTGCCCCTCCTCTACAGGCCCATGTGAAGTAAAACTTCCCTCCCCGTTGATGTATCTGATCTGTCATCTTGCTGATTATTCTTTTTAAGAGACCTTAGAAGGCAGCGTAGGAATGGGCATCTCTCTAGTTGAGTTCTCGAATTCTCTTGCGAGCCAGTGATTTGTCCTGGCAGATCTCTTTCCTGACCTTGAGTGTCAGTGTCCACTCCTGGGACAGAAATTTGCAAGGATCCTTCTGTGTTGCTCTGATTACTGCCACTTTCCTTTTCCACTGTCATCACTTCATTAGATCTTCATTGGTCTTGACTTTTTGATGATATAGAAGTAGTCCTTTTCTTCAGTTCACATTGATCAAGTCTGTTGCCAGAGATAAGATAATCACTACCAAAATATGCAGGGTTTAATGTTTGACTTTGAAGAGAGCTGCACAAATGATCATTTGCTTTGAATTAATATTTGGAAGACTTTATTTTTACTACCCAAAGGAAAATCTTATTATTTATCTTCCCAGCTTAAAAATCTTCTAGTTAGGGGCTTCAGTGCTTGGCCAATAAAGGCCACATTTCCCAGCCTGGCATACACAGTCTTGCCCCACTTGTCCACCCCTGGCTGATTCCCACTCTCCTTTCTGCCCACCTTAAACATGTGAAGTCATTTGCCATTGATTAAATGAGTTTTTCTCTTTCATACCTCTGTGCCCTTTCCCCACTTGTTTACCTGACAAAATTCTCCCTCTCCTTTAAGAGTCTTTTCCAGCATTATCTCTGGGACACGCTTCCCTCCTCCTCTCAGACAGGTGGCTTTGGTCCCACAGCATTCTGTCAGCACCTCGAACAGGACTTAGTAAAGTAAATGTCGCTCAGTCGTGTCCGACTCTTCGTGACCCCATGGACTGCAGCCTACCAGGCTCCTCCGTCCATGGGATTTTCCAGGCAAGAATACTGGAGTGGGTTGCCATTTCCTTCTCCAAGAGATCTTCCCAAGTCAGGGATCGAATCCAGGTCTCCCGTGTTGTAGGCAGATGCTTTACCATCTGAGCCACCGGGGAAGTCAACAGGAACAGGACTTACCACGTTGTAAATACTATAACTCTTTACTGGTAGGCCCTTGATTAATACTAGTTTAATGAGTGAATGATTTCGGACATCAGTGCTTGTTTCTTCTTAGCAGATCCCCTAGACCCTTCACACCCAGTGGAGTTTGTGAGACATGGAGACATCATTCGACTAGAACACAAAGAGTAAGTAAATTTGCTGTTTGGCATAAATGAGTGGTTTGAGCGCCAAAGGTAGGGAACTCTTTTAAGCAGGAAATAAACAGAATCAGATGTGGACCAAGGCCCTGGTAAACGGAGCAAGGCTGCTATGCTAAAATGGGAGAATAATTACTTTGCCTATTTTGGCTTTGGGAAGCTTTGGACTTTGAGTTGGACTTTGAGGGTACCTTTCAGTTTTCCTTTTGCCCAGGGGCAGCAGGGGGTGGGGACAGTATTTGAATGGCCCAAAATTTCTTCTTAAGGGGTCGCCTTTAAAAAGATATGAGTCTATTTCTGAATATGGCAAACTAGTTCATTTCTCCAGTGTTCTCACTGAAGATAACTAAAAATGCCAGAACAATGTAGAAACATCTTCTGAAAAGCATAAAGAACCGACAAAAGATAGTAAGGAATTACTACATCAAAATCTCAGTGAAAGGGGAAATACAGAGAAAAAGTGGGATGCTGTGGCCCTTTCTGCCTTGAGCCTACGATCTTGAGTTTTGGTTTTTGACTGCCTCTTGAGAGAAGTTTTGAAGGCCAAGCTTTAGTCTCACCCAAAGTGGTGAGTTATTGTGATCTTCACTTCAGATTTATAACCCCCAAAGGCTTGGTATTAGGGTAAATCTGCCCTATCTACCTATATTCAGAGTTTATTTGGGAGGTCAGAGTGCCCTGGGGGTTAAGGTTTGTCAGGGAAACAAAATCTGGTTCCTGAGAAGTGTAGTGATTACCAACTGATCTTCATATGGATTTGCAATCCAAATTCATTTTACGTGGATTGTCTCAAAATCTTCAAGGCATGAATTTAAATGAACATAATCCTAGATGTGGTAATGTCTCCTAGGTACCTGGCCAAAAGCAAATGTGAACCCTCTTTTGGGAAAGAAATGTTGTTATCCATTCCTGTAAATAGTTTTTCAGTAACAGTGCACCCAAAAAGTAACCAAACACTCAAGGAAATAGGGTACTATGTACAGAATGAATAGGAACAGTAGATGACAAAAGCAGCCCTGCAAAAGTTTCATGTGAATTATCACATACAGATTTTTAAAATAAAATCAGTGGTTATTTTATATATATATATATATATATATGCAGTGTTTTTTCCCTAATTAGTAGGATTATGGATACTTAAATTTTAATTTTATTTTTATAATGAACATTGACTACCTGTTATGGATAAAAGTAAGGATTATTACAAAAAGCAAAAGTAAATAAAATCTCAGTTAAACCCTCCACTTCCTGCACAGATCTCCACTTGGTAAAACTGATAGGAGCAGAAACAGTAGATGGGAGGGAGGAGGTTTGCCTGTCTCTGGCATATGTGGATTACAAATTTTAATTTTCTTCCCCCTAAAGCTGCCTCATAACTCAGACTAGCTTGCCTCAAACCACCAATGTGTTCAGTCATCCCTTCTCCCCCCTGCTCAAGTTATGGGTGAACAAGAAGTGAAGCCTCTTTCTTGGCATGTGGTCCAGTACTCCTGTTGGTCTGTCCCTCCTGGCTTGGGCAGCTCTCCAGTTCTCTGGGTATTTCTTGTGAGTGAATGGGCAAGAAGGTCCTGGTTTGTTGGATTTAGTAATTTAGATTCTAATTTTTCTTCCCTGAACAGATGACTCTGAATATCCTGGGTAAAAGAAGAAACATCACACATCTCTTTTCTTCAAGATAATGGCACTTCTCTCTCTTCATTTCTAGGACTTCTCGGAACTTGCACAGTCACTATCACGAGGCCCCCTTGACTCGGAAGCACTATCAGGTCACTGGCTATGGCATAGTAAGTGAGCCACTCGAGTGTGAGCAGGACGCCAAACATTGTGGGGCCTGGCTCAGCGCCATGAGGTGGAGCACGCCCTTCCCAGAATTCCAGAATATTCCTAACGATTGGTTGCACAGGGACTCTTAGCATTCAGGAGCTTTTTGGCTAGGCTTGCTGTGGGAAAGGCCGCCTGTGAAGTCTATTTTTATCCATCTCTTGCCTCTATAATAACCATGCCATTTTTATGTTCTGACACATAATAAATGTCAAATATGAATACTATTTGAGTATCTTTTAAAATCATATTGTCCTTAGAAGCCACAGGGCCACAATATGAACCCAGAGGAATATACAGGTCTATCCTTTGCCAGATCCCAAATTCTCATTGGCTTTATTTTTACAGATTACCTCTCTGTTCTGCAGAGGAATATTGTCCACCTTTCTTTTGGATTTTTACTTCTTGGGGTGGTGCAGCTTATTGAGGAAGCTCTATGAGTACTTAGGACTTGGGAAGGAGTTTGAAAGCAAAAACGCCTAGTGGGAAGATAGATTTATGACTAGCTGTCTAAGTTCCCTTCCAAGGGCTTTGGTGCTTCAGTAAAGACTCTGGGTTCCTTAAGGTAGAGTTCCCAATCCTCTTTCCATTTGCTTATCCCACATTATACTAGAGCCAAGACTCTGAACTTCATCTTTTTCTGGTGGGCATCTCCTGATGAGAATTAGATACAACTGTCTTAATTTCCACAGTATGATATCTAGGCTAGATGGATGAGTGTCCATATGGCCATGGTGACGGATGCAAATGACCCAAATTTATTTCTGTTGGTTCATGGTGATGTCTTGAGTTTAATTTAAGGGCAGAAGCATCTGTTTAGAACTTAAACTGCAGTTCTGTGAAGTGAAGAATTGGACTTCAGGTTCCAGGCTCCATACTACTTTTCTTCATTGTGATAGTGAGGCCTGGGGAAATGGCAGTCATGTGGGATGTTCCTTGGGATGTTTCTCTGGCCCTCTTTTTCTCCTTCCCACCTCAGTCACTTAGGCCAGTTTGGTCTTTGACCTCTAACATGATGGCATCTGAAAGGCTGGCCATCTCCCTTTTTTGATGTGCCTTCTCTGAAGTCATCTTATGAATATTTTCTTTGTATTCTTGATTTATGTGGCAGAATGGGTCAGGGGACTCAAATGACTTCTGGCGGATTGAGGTTATAAACAGAAAATTTGGAAACCGAATCAAAGTGCTGAGAAGTCGAATTCGCCTCATCCATTTGGTCACAGGTTGTGTCCTGGGCTCCTCGGGAAAGGTCCTGCCCAAGTGGTAAGTCTCTGGGGTTTTGGCATCCCAGCAGTGGCTCATGCTTTTCCTTTCACACTTACAAGGAGAATGCCCCAAACTTCCATTCCCGAATGATCAGTGTTTACCTCGTGTTTGCTTTGTCTTTGTGGTGGATGGAGGGAGAAAAGGCATCAAGAACTTTCTGGAGGCCAGAGCTCCAGAGTTCCTGTGGTGTTTTACGTGTTGTAATAGTTGAGCATTTATATCTCTGGCCTGTGATAACTCTCTGGTTCTGTGTCTCTAAACTGGGCATGATGTATGCTAGACTACTTCTGGGATAGTCATGGAACAGAAAAGTGAGAGGCTGGAAAGAGCATGGCCGCTAGGTGGGAAAGAGAAGGGTTCCATGCAGCTGACAGCACTGCTGTCTGGTGAGTTTCAGGTCTTCTGAGAGACATTTGTGACTCCTTTCCACAGGGGCTGGGAGCAGTTGGAAGTCACGTGCACACCATACCTAAAGGAAACCCTCAGCTCCATCTGGAACGTGGAAGACCATATCAATCCCAAATGTGAGTGATGTCATGCCCTGGGCTGGCTCTGAAGGGAACATCTCTAAGTCACACTCATCTGAGGAAAATAACCCTTTACAGACTCTGCTGCCACGGTATCTTATTGTTGCATTATCTTCCTTTTTTAAACCTAGTCTCTTCATATGAATTGTCTGCATGGGCAGCTCCTTTTTCTCCCTGCTCACTTAGACTTCCTATCCTTCTTAAACTCTTTTCCCACAAGTGACCAGTGGCCTTACTCGGGGCCAGAGCTGGTTGCCTCTCACTGGATTTGACTCTTCTGCCGCCTGCAATGCAGGTCCATTTGCTTGCCTCCTTCCGGGCTCTCTGTCCCCTCTGTGGTTACCTCCCTAACCTCAAGGCTCAGAGCAAGCTGGTGCTTTCCCTTTCTGCCCCTGCGTAGGCTCCTCCCCTCCCCACATGCAGCCGAGGCTGTTATAGAAAGTGATGGCCACGGCCCTTGATCGATCCTGTATTTATACTCCCAGGCTCCAATCTGACATTTCCAGTCCAGTGTCATTTTCAACTCAACGAGTCTCTGAGCTCATCCTCTGCCTCCTAAACTACCCCCTTTAGGCTTGATTTTTCTTCTGCATGCTTCCCACTTCATTCTTACCACCTAATTTAACCAACCAGCTAATTAACTAGCTAATTAAACAATTCACTGACGAGTATGCTGGGAGCCATGTAGGGCCCTGGGGATGCCTTGGTGAATGAGATAGGCTGGGTCTCAGTCCTCACGACCTGCTTCAGGTATGGGAGCCGCATTTGGGGCAGCACCATCATGAAGGGTGATGGCCCGAGGGCTGTGGGTGCCTCTGGTGGGGGGTGCGGTGGGGTGGGGCTTTTCATCAGTTGCCATTGCCTCCCTCAGAATGCCCGCTGAGTGCTACAGGCTGAGGGAATGATGGAGAATTCCTCAACACTCTCACAGGCTTGTTAGCTTGTCAGGAAGGTTACACTCAGACCCTGGCAGCAGAGTGGATATCATGGACAGACAGCTGTGAGGAGAGGCTGTGTGAGGAACGTTCACGCCTCTGTCTTTCTTTTTCCAGTGCCAAACATCAGCCTGGAGGTGCTGCAGCCCAGTTTCCCTGAGATAATGCTGGAGTCCCACTTGGTGATGATCCGGGTACTGTGACCCCTTCCCACTGGGCAGCTTCTCTAAGAACTCTCAGGCATCCTCAGATTTGGATCACAGATCAGTAACCATGCTATAGGCCCGCTGCCCCCTTGTGGAGGTCTCTGAAAGTGTCTTCACATACTGACTGAAACTTGGTCTTCAAAGGCACTAAATGATGGTGGTGATGCTGCTGGTGGTAATTGTGTGAACACTTACGTAGCTCTTGTGTGCTGGGCACTACTGTAAGCACTGCACGTGTCTTCACTCACTCACTACTCATTACAGTCCTCCAGAGATTCCTGTCCCCAGTCTACAGAAGACAGACCTGAGCATAGAGGTTAAGGAACTTACCCAGGGTCGCAGCTAAATGGAAGCGGTAGATCTAGGCCTGCAGAGTCAGTGCTAGTGACCACTGCACTCCTCTGCCTCTTAAGTGATTCTCAGGTCTGTTCAGGTGGCAGAGCCCCTGAACATCACAGTGCTCTTGGTTGAAAATCATGAGATGCTGATAGTTGATTCCATCATAGGAAATTAGAATCAGCTAGGATGAAAGGCCAGTTTGAGTGTGTTGTTTATATGCAGCATAAAATCCCAACCAGGACCCCACTCATGTTCCCAGAGAGAAACAAACTGCATAGGGGGGCATGGTTGATGCTTTTCAAGGTTTTAAAGACTCACTGTTTGTACTCTATCCTTAGTAGCTGACAGCTGACATAGGTTTAAGAACAACTGAGAGACAAAATCTTTAAATTGAGAAAATTCTACCCACTAGCTTAAAATTTCCTCTTTGAATTGGAAAAACCCTGCTGCAGTTTTGATATAGAGGGAGAAACCTCTTTACTGTGACTTCTAGAAAACTGGCGCTCTGCAGGAACAATGTTTAGAGCTAGGTTTGTGGACCTCTGCATTGATGCAGAGAGCAGTAGCACTTGTTATTTCTTTCCTGGTGAGCCATTGTCATTGGTCTCTCCTGGAAGTGATTATGTAAGTAGCACTTGGTAAATACAGTTGACTTATTTCAGCAGATTCAATTTAAAAATTCAACTTTTGTCATTTTTGCACATTGGGAGGTGATGAGTTGACAGTAACCAATCTCCGGGTCACTTCTTCCATGACTCTGTGCTTGTAGCTGTCATTGTGGCCTGATGACAGAGCTCTTTTGAATATGTGCCTGTCAGTCAAAATATCATTTTAGATCTGGGTAGAATTTTAAGGCCAAGTCTAAATAAATAGTCTTATTTCTTCTTTCATTATCTAAGAGGTGGAATCAAAGAAGAAAAGGGACATAAGGAAACTTTCTTATTCAACGGATGTAGAGTCACAATGGGGAGGGAGATCAAAATTGTCTGGACTATAGAAACCGCAGGGCATCTGTTAGCCAGGGGTCTCAGGCCTGGGCAGAGAAGGCACCTTGCCTGCTGAGGTTAGCTGGAACAAGCCTCCTGGGTACTAAGCATAGAGAACAGTGCACAGATATACCGATTTTCCTTGCTTCCATTTCTTGGTTTACTAAAGGAGCTCGGTTTCTGAAGAGTTTAATGTGTAGGATGCCCTTGGCTTGTTCTAACTCTGGCTGGAGTCCCTGGGTTTAGGGCTGAACCATACTGGCTGGAAGGAATTGATTTCCCTCAGCAGCTGCTCTGGGGTCCAGAATGATTCGTTCTTCATTGTGAGGTTCTTAAGATGGCCACAGTGGTTGAGGGGCTGTGCAACTGGCCCCTTTGGGTCTGACACCCTCTTGCACTTTCTACCCTGAAGGAGCAACCCAGCCACCCTAGGGAGGCCTGCAGATGACTCCCAAGCCCTTGAGGCATTGGGTTAATAAGGCCTTGGCTGGTGGTTCAATGAACCAGGCTTGGATCTTTCTTGGGCTAGACCCGTGGTCCTTAGTAGAGCATGGTTTGTGCCTTTGAGGGGATATTTAACGACTCCTGGAAACGTGTTTGGCTGGCATAATGGATAGGGGTGTTCTTGGTATCCAGTGAGTAGAAGCCAGGGATGCTCACCACTGTACACTGCGCAGGCCAGCCCCCACCGGAGACGCTGCAGCCCAAAGTGTCAAAGTGCCCAGGTGGAGAAACTTTGACCTGACTCCTCCTCGGGAAATGCTTTCTCAGTCTGTCTGATGACGAGGCTGGCACCATCCTGCTGGTTAGCATCCAGGATCTTGACCCTTTCCCTTCTTGTTTTAGCAAAGGTCTGATTTTGCCATATGAAGACAGGTTATTAAATATTCTTGGCTGGTGGACTGAAGGGACTGAGATTGAGTCCTACAGACTAAAGTGTGCATTCTCAACCAGGGGGCAATGCAGAAAAAAGGAGACAGTTTTTTAATGTATAGAACACAGGTATTCATTCATTATATAAACAGATATGTGGAATACCTATAGTACTAAAATGTCATGAGGGGACTTAGTCTGCTGATTGTTTTGCAATATATACCCATGTTAAGACATTAGGTTGTATGCTTGCAACTAATATAATGTTATATATAAATTATACCACAATAAAAAATGCTTTAAATGTCACTGCAAGGGAGTGTTGAAGGAAAATATATCTTAAAAATATTGACTGGGGACAGGTAGTAATGAAAAAAAAAATTACTGAGAAACACTAGGCTAAAGTAACTTTTCCAGAGTCCAGGACTTAAGAGTTCTGGGTTTGGGTATGAAATTGGCCTTTCAAGGAAGCGAATAAATGACCCCTGATTTTACACGCCCCTCTCCTCATCCTCTTGACACCTTATCCTTTGCCAGGAAGATGGATACATATTTTGTGCCAAGGGAAACAGGTCTGTCATGCCTCTTTCCCTCGAGCAGAGAGAGTCTGAGCGGACTGTCTGCCGGGGCATGGAGGCGGGCTCGCTGGGCGAGTGGGTCTGCTGTGGTCAGCAGGTGTGCGGTGACTGAGTGACCCCTGACTCGCCCCTGCCAGCGAGGGAGAGGGCAGAGGAGAGAGGGCTTGTCTTGACATGTGGCCACACATCAGAGATGCCCGACCCTCGCGTTCCTGTCGGCCTTCTAGAGCTCTGTCTGGACCAGCTTTTTCCTTACCACTTTCCTGCAGGGGAACAATGGCCTCAAGCCCAAGGACAACGAGTTTACGTCCAAACCCTGGCACTGGCCTATCAACTTTCAGGTAGGGCCCAAGGCGAGAGCTCCTCCCTGGGAACGGAGCCGAGGAGGAGGCTGTGGAGCCTTGCTGGCGGTGTGGGGTGCCGGGGTTGGGGGGCAGGCCTCGCTGGGTGGAGGGTGGCCAGAGATGGGCTCTCCTTGTGCTCTGCTGGACCCAGACTCCCCAGGGAGCTCACGGAGAAAGTGCCCACTCTAAACCTCCTGCCCAGGCTCCCTGTCTGTGACAGGTGGCCCGTCTTCCTCCCCTGGAGACTCGTGTGGCTGGGAGGGGCTGAGCCCTGTGCCCAGTGTGTGTCCTTTGCTTCACAGGGCCTGCGCTTCTCAGGGGTCAATGACACCGACTTCCGAGTGTATCTCCTGGGCAACCCGGTGAGTGCCCCGCACGCTGTGGTGGGGCCCTGAGCGTGCCCACGGGGCGCTGCTGCCTCCTCTCACCCGCCCGTGCCCATCTCCCTGCAGGTGATCTGGTGGCTGAACCTGCTGAGCCTCGCCCTCTACGTCCTCTCAGCGAGCATCTTTGCTGTGGTTGTGCAGAGGGGCGCGCATCTGCCTGTCAAGGTTGAAGGTCGGGTCCCTGGGCTCCCCTGCCCCCACCTAGCAGCCCGCAGGGAGCCCACACTTGGGGAGTGCCTGCCTGCTGATGGGCCATCCTCTGCCTTTCCCTCCTCTTCTTCCCTTCTCTTCTCTGTGACTTTTTAGAGCTCAAAGCATCAGATGCCTAGCGCTGTGTTAAACCCTGTATCCTCCCCGCAGAGTTTATTAACCTCTGTTTATGGATTAGGAAACCAAGGCACAAGGAGGTTAAGAACCTTGTCCCAGTAGGTGACAGAACTGAGGTTCACACCCAGGTGGTCTGCATTCAGAGCCTTCACTGTGGACCTCTACACTCTATGCACGACTGCCCAGTTTTTCTCTTCTGCTCTCCTGTCCTCTAGTCAGGAGGAAAGCAGCCCCCAGGCTATGGACTGCAGCGTCTAAGATGTTCACACAGGTCCTCTGCTGCCTCTGCAGCTCCACGTGGTCCCAGGCTGCCCCTCCCCAACCCCCGTCCTCTCCTGTGCCCGCACCCCCACCCCGTCTGGCTGCAAAGATCTGTGTGGCAGCAGAGATGCGGGAGCTGGGGCCGGAGGCCGGGTGGCCTGCTGCTGGGGTTGGGCGCCCCTGCCTGGGGTGCCCAGGCCTCCCGGGCTAGGGAGTGAGCAGTTCCTTCTCCTGCCAGCCGCCATAGGGTTGTTCACCCTGGGGGGTGAGGGACAGAAGGCCCACTTGGGTGACATGGCTTCTGTGAGTCACATGGCAAGGAAGGGGAGAGCTGCACGGGGCAGGCTCTGTGCCCGTCCTGTTGGCTGACCGGGCTGTGCTGCTTGGGGCCCAGGGCTGTCCCAGGTCCTGCTGCGAGGAGGTGGGCAGCTCCTGTTCGGCTGGATGATGCATTACTTCCCCTTCTTCCTGATGGGCCGGGTCCTCTACTTCCACCACTACTTCCCCGCCATGCTCTTCTCCAGCATGCTGACAGGTCAGCACTGCCCTCCAGGACCTGCGTGATGAGGGTGGGCGGGCGGGACGAGACCACCGTGGAGCAGCGGTGCTGGGGGAGCCTATCTGCCTCCCCAGAAGACGACCTCCGACGGAGCAGTGAGGGGCTTCCCTTCCTCCCCAGGCCTTCTGTGGGATACCCTCCTGCGGCTCTGTGCCTGGAGCCTGGCCTCCTATCCGCTGGCCAGACGCGTGCACGTGCTGGGCATCCTGACCCTGCTCCTGGGAACTGCCTACAGGTGAGCACCCCCTGCACCTGCATGGCCGACCCCCCAACCCCGAGGCCTCAGCCCTGGGTGTGATTTGGAACCCCTGTTGAAGCACACTGGTGCCTGGCTCTGTCTCCAGAGATTGGTTCTGGTTTTGTTGAGCCCGGTTTGGGCCCTGTCAGCCACAGTTTCCAAAGCCCTCCATGTGACCTGAAGGGGCAGCAGGTGGAGAAACGTGGACCAACGCCCTGCGTTTGCGCCCCTAGCCGGCGGCTCCCAGCTCTGCACCTCCCTGGCCCACGCTGGAGAGCACCTCTCTGCAGTCACCTGGCTCCCAGTTGACGCGGCTCTCGGCGGGGGGCGGTGGGGGCAGGTGTAGAGGGTTGCCAGGGGGTGCGGTGCAGCTCAGAGTAACTGCAGGGAGGATGCTGTTTGGCAGGCCACCCTCCTCCCCAGTCTCACAGTCTCACAGATCTGCGGTTGAGCATCACTGGCCTTGAGGGGCCAGGGGCAACATAAAGTCCTGAACTGGGAACAGGGGACCTGTGACCCGAGAGCACATCCACATTGTAACAGAGAGTCTGGGCCACACAGCCCATGACCAGACCCTGGCCTGCTCTTGTCTCCTGGGCCTCTCGAGACGGGCCCTTTTCCCTCACTGCCATTAAGTCGGTCTCTTTCAAGGTCCCAGAGTATGGTGTCCCCAGGTGGTGAAGTCACACAGGTGTGCTGACACGTTGGGGTGGGTCCCGTAGGTAGAGAAGGTCTGAGGAGCTGAGGGTCAGGGGTGTCAGGGCTCCNCTTGTAACCTCGTCACACAAGTATAAGGAGGGAGAGAGAGAGAGCGTCCACTTTGAGACAGCTGAGCGGCCCAGCACTGAAGCACCAGTGTCCATTCTGCTCCCCAGAGGACCCTGTCTTGGCAGGTATTTTCTGATCAGGGGTCACGTTAAAGTCCGAAGGAGGTAAGAGCTGATGTGTTTTGGACCGTAGCTGAGGGAAGAGAGGAGTCCAGTGTACTGTGAAACCAGGGGTCTTCGGGGCTCCCTGACCACGCCCCCCCTCCTGCAGCCCCTCGAGGGGATAGAGCTGCCGAGGACAAGCAGGCTAGGAAAGGCCCAAACCCTTCCTGGCACAGCTCGGCTTACCGCCTCCCGACAGGTCTGTGACACCCGAGTCCTCATAAAGGCCCAGGGAAGTCACCAGCGTTTTTGTCCCCGTTCCACCCAGGAGGGATTCGGTTCCTCACCCGAGGTGCCACAGTCAGTCAACAGTAGAGCCGGGGCTGGGTTTCCCAGGTGGCGCTAGTGGTAAAGAGTCCTGCCAGTGCAGCAGATGTGAGAGACCCGGGTTCAGTCCCTGGGTCGGGGAGATGCTCCTTGAGAAGGGAATGGCAAACCCACTCTAGTATCCTTGCCTGGAAAAACCCCACAGACGGAGGAGCCTGGCGGGTTGAAAAGAGGCGGACATGACAGCACTCAGCAGCAGCAGGGCCTCGGCACTGAGTTGGGCTTTTTCTGCTTCTCCAGCCTGGTGCTGGGACTAGAAGCACCTGCCCAGGACAGCCTGGATCCCCTGGGGAGAAGGGATAGCCTCAGGTTAGCATGTTCCTTCGCACCTGCTGCCTAAAGCATTGACAGCTCCTCCAGGGCCCGGGGTTTGCTGGTGCAGCCAGACCAGTGGTCTTCCGGGAGGGAAAAAGCCCCAATCTGTAGCATCTGTCTGGTCTCATGGTGCAGATGCTCCACCATGGCCTCTTCCAGGCCACTAACTTGATTGATGTCACTGAGAAACTGGAAAGACGAACCCAGTTGGCTCTCCCAAGCCATCTAAGAGCCAGCTCCAGCACCCTTTTGACCCAGACCCGGTGACCTTGCCTTGGTCGGAACTATGGATGCAGCTCTTGGTCACAGTCCATTAAAGTGAGGGAAGCAGTGGAGCACAGAGGTCTGGAGGAGGGGCCAGGGTCAGTCTTGAGTTCAAATACTGGCCCCACCACTTAAGAGCCAGTTATTAACCTCGTTGCCTCCATTTCCTCAACAGTAAGCGCAAAATAAACAGGATCTACTTGACAGAGTTACTGTGAGAATGAAGAAAGGTAATGACGCAAAGTCCCTTGCACAGTATCTGGATATTGGTGCTCAGAACGTGTTAGCTCTTTATCGTTGGTGATAAAGCAGCCTCCATGACAACACTGGCCCTACGACACTGGCCTCTCCTCAGTTAGAACCTCCTGCCCAAGTCTGTGGGCAGATGCTGGGAGGGGGCCTTCTGTGACTTTACCCCAGCCTCAAATGTGGAGTCCACCCCTGTGTCTCCTGATTGGAATACACCACCCAGACAGCAAGGCTCAGCCAGTTTCCTGGGCCTTTTCGCTCAGGGTAGCGGAGATTAGAGAGCACTTAGCTCTCTCCTCCTGCCTCCTCCTGGCTCTGAAAAGGCAGAGCTAGTGCTGACTGCCCTGCTTACTAGCTAAGGCCATCAGCTTGCTAACCCGTCAGACTTCAGACCCTGCCCAAAGGAGAGAAGAGGCAAGCAGTGTCTCGAGAGTAGACTGTTGCCAGGAAGTACACACTGGCTGGAGTGGGAAGCCTTAGATGAGCCAGCAGGCCTGCATGGAACCCTGGGCATCTGGGCACTGAAAGATAAAGGTCCCCAGAGACATACGTGGCCCTCCCCATGACCTGCCAAGCTGGCTGCAGGGCCGTGGGACGCCGACCCAGGAGTCTAATCTCTGAACACCCCAGCTTTCTCCCTTCAGCCCCCAGGCCCTTTGTGCTCTCCCTCGGGGATCTCCTGGACGCCTTAGGACACACGCCAGCTGCCTTGAAGCTTTGCTCCTCTGCTCCAGCCCGGAGATTTCCAAGATGTGAGGAGGGATGGGGAAGAGAGAAATAAGGTGTGCTCCAAAGCCCTGCATCCTTGGGAGAGGGAGAGAAGGGAGATGGTTTTGCCAAGCTTGCCTGGGAGCAAGAAGACTGCTGCTGAGGCCCTCAGGCCTGATTCAGGGCCAGCGGAAGTTCTAGAAGGCAAGGATTCCATACTTCATGCCTAGCACAGGGTTGGCCAGCAGATGCTCTAGAGGGCAAAGGATTCCATACTTCATGCCTAGCAGAGGGTTTGGCATGGAGCCTCAGCCAGTTCATGACTGAAGTGTACACCCACCTTGTACCCACGGACCAAAAGAGGTGGACTGAGAGGTTCCTGGAGACCCCACTCCACCCCTCTTACCACACCGCTGAGGAAACTGGAAAAGAAAGGCGGGCAGACTGACAGGAGATAGGCTTGGAGACAACATAATGAAAGATAAGTGAGGATCTTGTTCTTTAAAACACGGACCACTAGGACTGGGCTGGGGCCCAAGGCACTTTCAGGCTTGAAAGAGAAAGGTTCAGGTCTAATTGATAGGTGACCAACCTTACACATTGAATGGCAAATTCAGGAGATTCTGTTTCCTGAACTTCAAATTAAAGAAAGAAATAGTGCTTCTATTTAAACGTGTACGAAAGTCTATTAAAAAATCGCTGAATAGTAGAAGGTTCTCGCTGAACCCCCTCAATTGTCCAGGCAGCGGAGTGCTCACCACTGCTGCACCTGAGACCCCACCCCTGGCCAAGCACAGCTGGGGTTAGAACCGGAGCTGACAGAGTTCTAAGAATGGAGCCTCAAGAAAACACAGGCCTGGATGGACACGGCAGTGGTCTTGGCTCTGTCCCTAAAGCTGAGTGCCCTGGTGGCCCCCGAGTGTGCCGGGGTGCTTCAGTCAGTAACCAGAGCTAGGGCAGACCCTGCCCTATCCTTCGCGGCCCTCCCGGCTCCGCCTTGTCACATAGGCAGGCACCCTGGCCTTCTTCCACCCCCACCTCGGGCAGCAGGAAGGAGACCCGGTGCCGCGGGTCGGATGCCTCCAGCAGCGTTTGCGGGGTAGCAGAGAGGTGAGCAGCTCCAGCTCCCTGCCCTAACTGCTGCTGCTGCTGCTGCTAAGTCGCTTCAGTTGTGTCCAACTCTGTGCGACCCCGGAGACGGCAGCCCACCAGGCTCCTCTGTCCACGGGATTCTCTAGGCAAGAATACTGGAGTGGGTTGCCATTTCCTTCTCCTTGCCCTAACTAGTAAGTGGTAAAATTGTCACCGGATGAGAAACCGAGGTCCCCAGGGGCTCGTCGATTTCCGTGAAGCTCTGAAGCCCTGTCCTTTCCCACGCCGCCAAGTCCGCGGCCAGAGTGGGTCGCCGGGAGATGCGCGTCTACCCGGACGGAGAGGGGCGGGGGCCGCGGCGGCTTTAAAGAGCCCCAGGCGGGCGGCGCAGGGCGGGGCGCAAGGCACAGCGGCCCGGAGCGGGGGTTCCCTGGAAGCGCCGGGCCGGCGGGGGCGCCTCCACCTGGGCGGGGAAGGAGCGGTGGCTGGACCATCCGCACCCCGCACCCCCGCGGCGTCCCGGCCGAGGCGCGGGGGCCGTAGGAGGCGCCGAGTGGCCGCGTCGCCGCGGAGATGGCGCGGCACGTGCGGTGACGGTGACTGCGCCCCGAGGGTCCCAGCCCTGTGCCCCGCGTCCCCGGGGCGAGCATGGAGCGCCCGGAGCCCGAGCTGATCCGGCAGAGCTGGCGGGCGGTGAGCCGCAGCCCGCTGGAGCATGGCACCGTCCTGTTCGCCAGGTGAGGGCGGCCAGAGCGTCCCCGGGGGTGCGGGGAGCGGGGTGCCTCTCCAGGAATGAGTCGGAGGCGGCCGAGCTGGCGCCGGAGGAGCGGGGCGCGGCGACCAGTGGCGCAGCCCCTGCGGCTCTTCCCGCGGCGGCCGCGGGGCGTCTTGGCGAGCACACACACCCCGCTCCCAGCGGGATTCTCTGGGCGCCGGCCAGGGTCCTCTCCCGCCGCCCATCTCCCTATACTCCGGGCCCGCGCTGAGCCCCCTCCCCGGCCGTGTGCCTCCTGAGTGTTCTTTCCTTGGGTGATGACTGCAGGGGTGCCTACCACTGCCCCTACGGAGAGATACCGGGGTGTCCCACGGGCCTGCGTGGGAAGGCTGTACTGGGCGCCTGGTCCGCAGGGCATGGGGTCTGGGCCCCAGAAGTGTGCGCTTCCAGTAATCAACTTCAGGATAAAGCTTTCCGAGGAAATGACAGGCTAGGACCTGAGATCCTCCAGGGAAGGGAGGACAGATGCCCAATTCTCACCACCGGAGAGAGAGGGGCAAGGGAGTGTGCAGAGCCCAGAGGGGAGGGGAGGCTGCCTTCAGTCTCAGCTTGAGGGTGTCTAGGTAGCCCCTCTGCCCTCACCAAGAAGACATGCCCCCTCACCATGGTTTTTCAGGAGCCTTGGCTCCTTTAAGCCAGCCCAGAACTTGTGAAGAGGTTTTTGTAAAGCCTGCCCCTCGCAAACAAAAAGGGACTAAATTTCCAGTCTCGGCCCTCCCAGATAAGGATGAGAGCTTATACTTGGGCCTCTCCGCTTTCCCCAAAACCACTCTTTTCTCAGGCGCCCTCTGGCCATGCTGCTCCCAAGCTGTGTGATCTGAGACACATGACTCAACCTCCCTGGGCTTCTGTTTCCTCCTCTAAACACTGTTTAGGATTGTGAGGGGATACCTGAGTAAACCACGTGCAAGGTACGCAGTGCTCAGAAAGTGTTAGGGCTTTTGAATACTAATTATTATTGTTGCTGGGCCAAGCGCCTTTGGCCAGGATGGGACTGGAGGGTTCTGATCCAAGAATGGGAGGGAGGGGAGGAGAGGGAGACAGACGGCAGGAGAGGGAGTCCCCACCACGGACTCCGGGCTTCCTGTTTGAGGACCCCTGCCTGTCCCAGCCCACACCCCTCCACGGTTTATGGGAGAGGCTTCCCTATGAGGCCTGGGGAACACGTATTTTCCACAATGCGGAAGAGGTAAGAGGCAGCGGCAAAGCTGGCCAAGCGGTGCGTGCCAGGCTGAGGGTGAGCTGGAGTTTACAGCCCAGGCTCTGCACACCTTCCTCTACTGCAGGGCAGCCAGGGCCCGTGGAGCCTGGAGGGGCAACTCCCCCAGGGCTGACACTGGGCCTCCCCACGCAGGCTGTTTGACCTGGAGCCAGACCTGCTGCCCCTCTTCCAGTACAACTGCCGCCAGTTCTCCAGCCCAGAGGACTGCCTGTCTTCCCCCGAGTTCCTGGACCACATCAGGAAGGTGAGGAGAAGGCCTTCCTGGGGGAGAACAAGAGAGGGAGTACCCAGGGTGGGAGAATTGCTTCGGCGTCCCGCCCCAGCCCCGGGCTGTGCCCCTTCTGCTCCCTCCTGTTGGAGGAATCTGCCGCTTTCCCTCTGTGCTGAACCAGGCAGAGTTGGGGCACCCGGTCAGCCAGCTGCTCCCAGCTCTGCCCTTTGCCCTCGGCCTCATCCCTTGGCTCCTGTAGGTGGTGTTGGTGCTGATCCATCAGGGACCATCCCCCTGTAAAAACCAAGCTGGGGTTTCCTTAGAGGCAGGGCCTCAGCGTTCCCCCGTCCCAGGAGGATAACACCCTCCAACAGGTGTGTCTAGGGCTTTGAGCCCCTCAGCAGAGGGCAGCTTCCTTCACGGCCTAACGTTAGTGGTCTGGCTACTGTAATGTGAGCGCCTGCAGCAGGCAGACACAGGCTGCCTTTTGTCTCTGATCCCAGATAAACAAGGGTCTTCTCTTCCTTCTGGTTGGGACCCCCAGGTTCTGGACTGGTTGTGAGCAGGGGCAGGGAGTTGCTCTGATCTCCATTTCACCGCGACCTTGACCTTGGCAGGTGATGCTGGTGATCGATGCTGCGGTGAGCAACGTGGAGGACCTGTCCTCCTTGGAGGAGTACCTGGCCGGCCTGGGCCGGAAGCACCGGGCAGTGGGTGTGAAGCTCAGCTCCTTCTCGGTGGGTAAAGGGGCCCTTTCTCTCTCCAAAGCTCTGGCCTGAGGCCACCACTCTCTCCCAGGCCCCTCCTATCTACCTGTTCATCTCTCCCTCTCCTAAACCTTCAGGTGACTGCATTGTTAGGCACTTGCTGTGTGACCCTGGCACTGCCTTGACCTCTCTGAGCCTCCAATTTCTCTTCTCTGGTATGGTTTCTCTTAGAACCCATAGAAAGTGAAGGAGCCTTTGGGATTGCTGCTCAGTTTTATGTCGGCGTGCATAAAACTATCCCAGAACCAAACTGGCTTAAAACAATGACTTCTGATTTCCCTGGGCTCAGTTGAGCAGTTCTTCCGTCCCCCGTGCTGTGGCTGGAGTCACGTTCAGCTGGGAGCTCAGCTGGGGCTGGAATGTCCAAGATGGCCTGTCATCCTTTGGGATCTCTCTCCCTGTGGCCGCTAATCATTTGGTAGTGGAGCTGAGCTTCATTCCAGAGTAGCTGCTGAGCTCCAGGAGGGAGTATCCTAAGAGGACAAGCCAGCCTCTGCTTGTATCACTCTCTAATGCCCCACTGGCCAAAGCCAGCCACTTGGATGAGCCCCATGTCAAGGGCCTGAATCCTTGACGGCCCCTCACAGGGGACCGCTCACCTGATGGCCCACCGCACGGTCCAATCACCGTGTCAGAGGTAAGCACCTTGAGGAGTGGACTGAGTTTGTCTTGTCATTCTCTCCATCCCCAGCACTAGTGCAGCGTCTGGTCTTTAGTGTGTATTCAGGAAATATTTGTGGAATAAATACACTGTATTTTATAGTTAATAATTAAAAACTGAGAGCCATTATTATTGCTGAAGACTTACTAGGTATAGATGCTGTGCCAAGAGCTTTTAGTAGATGATCTCTTAATCATTCCAACAATCTGATAAGTTGAAAGTTTCGCTGATGAAGCAACTGAGGCTCAGAGAGATTACCTAACTTGCTCAAGGTTACACAGCTCACAAGCACCGGAGTCAGAAAGTGAACTCAGGATGGCAGAGCCTGTGCTCTTAACTTCATGACTGCTGTCTTGCAGAGGAGGAGACAGGAAAAGGGACAATGACTTTACTTGGTGTGAGCTGGAAATGCCAGGCAACCCCTCACCCCCCACTCATGGGGTGGCCGTGAGGCTGGGAGTGGAGCGAAATGCTTCGTTCACTTTAAAGCCTTACCTTTAAGTGGCACCGAAGGACTGGGGGGCAGAATCCTGCTCAGGAAGCATGGACCCCGTGCAGGAGAGCCAAAAAGCCCAGGAGTCCTTACCAGCCCCCACCCTCAGTTTTCTCACCTGTGGAATGGGGGCATGCCTCCCTGCACCTGGGAATGACAGGTGGCCCCCTTGCCTCTGCAGACGGTGGGTGAATCCCTGCTCTACATGCTGGAGAAGTGCTTGGGCCCTGCCTTCACACCCGCCACGCGGGCTGCCTGGAGCCAGCTCTACGGGGCCGTGGTGCAGGCCATGAGTCGGGGCTGGGGTGGCGAGTAAGAGGCGGCGCTGCCCAGCTGTTTCCACCTGGTGCCCTGCCCCCGCCTGTCTGTGTCTGTCTGTTGGTCTGTGTCCATCATAGCCCAGGCTCCCCTAGGCCTTCCTGCCTCATGGTCCTTGTCCCCTTGGCCATGCCAGGGAGGTGATGGAGCAGGGCTGGGCCTCAGTCCCGCTCACCCCCAACCGCAGGTGGGGTGGCTTTTCCTTTCCGATTTCCTCGAGTTTCCCCTAGCTTCCTCTCTGCCGGCCCAGCCTTCCCCTCTAGCCTTCCCACCCCCTCCTCCAGGAGGAGGAGCAGCGTTTTGGCGGCAGAGGTGGCATGGGGCCCAGGGAGGGTGGGAGGAGGTACAGGGCTTTGAGGGATGGGCACTCCCATCCTCCTCCCTGCCCGGGTGAGCCTGGGCTGAGGCGGGCAGTGGGCTGGCTGAGCTTAGAGCACCTTCCCAGCTTGCCTGCCCTCAGCGTGTTTCTCTCCCAGCGGTGTGTTTGCTTTGCACAAGGAGAGAGGAGTGGGACAGCTCCGGCCTTCGTGGCGGAATCCCAGGCAGCTGGAGCGGGTGGCCGGGAGACCAGCTGGCTCTGTGACAGGGTCCCTCTGGGTCTCGGGGAGGGGCAACCTCTCAGATGCCCCCCGACAAAGTAGTTTTTCTTTTCTTGTGTCAGACGGGAACTCCCCTGTATCTCTGTAGGAAGCAGCTATCCAGCCAGGGTGGGTGGGCTGGAGAAGGGCCAGGAAGCTGGGGGCTTCCTTCCCGAGAGATCCAAGTCTGTTCCCCAGCCCTGACTCCTGCAGAGCCTGAGGCTCATCCCCTGCCCACCCCCCACTCCTTTCTGCCTCTGCCCATACTGACAGCAGGTCCAGGGCTCCCATATGTAATACCTGCTGTGTGCCTGTACCTGGGCTTCCCAGGTGGCACTAGTAGTAAAGAGCCTGCCTGCCAGTGCAGGAGACGTAAGAGATGCAGGTTCGACCCCTGGGTCAGGAAGATCCCCTGGAGGAGGGCGTGGCAACCCACTCCAGTAGTCTCGCCTGGAGAATCCCCATGAACAGAGGAGCCTGGCGGGTTATGGTCCATAGGATCTCAAAGAGTCAGACACAACTGAAGCGACAGCACGCCCTCACGTGTGCCTGACTTAGCAGGCTGATAGACAACAGCAGGCGAGTCCCCCTTCCCACGCTCTGAACTGTCTCCACTTTTATCTTTTGCTGCGTGCCGTGGTTGTATAAACACAGGAGAAATAAACCTGTTCTGTGTGCCTCTCTGACCCTCTGGGACTGGTCTTTTCTTTGGCGTTGGCTTGTGTCCGGATGAAGCTGCAGGGTGGTGGATGGAAAGTAATGTGGGAGGTCGGGGTCAGGAGGATCAAGGCCAGAATGGGTGGAAAAGAAGGGAGGGGTGTGGGGAAGCCAGTGGCTGAGATGGAGCGAGGGGTCTGCGGTGGAAACTGGCCGGCGGGCACACAGCCGGACTACATTTCCCAGTGTCCCTTGCATTTAGGTGAGCCGTGCCACTGAGTTCAGGCCAACGGAATGTGTGGACATGTGTACCACTTCCAGACCTGGTCCCCCCAAACTCCTGCCTGCTCCTCTGTGCTCCGTCATCCTCCAGTCGTCTTGATGCAGATCTCAGTGACCTTGAGGGCCGTGCCTTGAACGTGGCAGGCTCACAAGGTGGAAGGAGCCCCGGATCACTGGTTGGAGGGGAGCACCCCCTAATTAGAAGTGCCTTGCAGCATCCAAGCGCTTCCCCTGAATGTAGCGCAGGGGCTCATTCATTTTAATTTTACAGGAAAGACAAACTTGTGTTTGTGCCATTACACATTTGGGGGTGGGTTTATTTCAACACATACCCACACTAGTCTGGAGGGTGAAGCAGTTCACTGCCCGGGGCTCTGGGAGCCCACCTGCTGCTGGACAGGGTGAGGCCACGAATTGAATGGGCTAGGTGTCAGGACAGCAGCGCACAGAAACAAATCATGCAGGGTTTCCGAAGAAAGCTTCTAGAACCTCTTTGGAGGGGTAGGTGCCAATTCCAGAGTGGACTTTTTAGGGAGACTATATGTGTTAAGCTGCGGTGTACATATTGGGGTTGAAGACCAGCTGTGAGTGTAAGTGTGTGTGTGTGTATGTGAGGAGGAACAGGCAGGCAACCGTAGAGAGAGAGCCAGGTGAATGGGGAGTGAGAGACTTTAAGAGTGGCCTTCATCCAAGCGGGCTTGGGGTTACCTGCTGCCTGCTCCCCACTTACTCCTGGCCTCCAGTGTGTGGGGCCCTGGAGCTGGGCTGTGAGTAGCTGGAGGGGCTGCACCCGGGCCAGCTGTCCTCACCCCGAGGTCTGATTTTCTCAGCCCAAGACCAATGCCACCCGTGCCAGCAGAGCCTCCCTAGCTGCAGCCAGGGCCTCACTTTTGTTAAGCTCTGGGGGCCAGGCCTGCCCAGCTTTGTGACTGCAGACCTTGGGTCTGGAGCACGTTAGGAAGGCTTTTCCCCACTGGAGCATCTAAGGGACTCTTCTCTTGAGCCCCACAGGCTCCCATGCGGGGGGCCCCCTCTGCTGTGTGACCAAAGAGTGGCTCAGACTGAGGTGGCTACGCCTAGCCTCAGGCTCCTGAAGGCTTGACACCCACACTGGAGACAGGGTGACCTGGCTCCGGATGGGCTGCACCCCCTCCTCCGATGTGTCTGGAGCCTTCCTAAGCAGGGTGCTTTCGCCTCTCTTGAAGGTCTTTCTTGCACTTGTGCATGTCTCCAAAAGAGTTGTCCTTCCTTGTCCTTCTCAGGTCCTCACTCCCGTGAGAGGATGGGAACCCCTTTCAGCCAGGCTTTCGTTCCCCCGCCCCCAGCTCACCATCAAGGTCACCAGTAGCCCCCATCCTGCCCAACTCAGGGGTCTCAACCCAGGCTTCATTTTGCTCTTCTGCTCAGCGGCACTTGGACGAGTTGAGCACTTTGGTAAGCACTTTTTTATTTTTAAACTTTTTATAGTGGAGATGTGTTAACATACACTGAAATCAGAGCCTGATGGATCTCCAGGTGCCCTTCACCCCTGCATCCGCATTGAGCAACTCAAGACCTCTTCCTGACTTGTAATTTTGCTGGACAGTTTCAAAGCTAATCCCAGATTTCGTGTTCTTCCACCCGTAAGGTCTGCCATATGGTTTTCTAACCAATTTTTTTTTAACCTCTTAACCCACACCATCAATGTACCTATCATGATAAACAGTTATCTCCTCAACATCGCCAAATGCACAGTCCATATTTGAATTTCCCTGGTATCTCAGAGATGTCTTTCTGCAGCCGGTTCATTCAATTCAAGATGCAGTCAAGGGCCATACACCGTATCTGGCTGTGCCCCTTAAACGTCTCGTTTTCTTCCAGCCTCTTGCTCTCTGCCCTGTGCCGTTGATTTGTGGGTGAAACCTGGTCATTTGTTCCACGGCTCGTCCAGCATTTGACCTGGCTGGTGCCTCTTGGTGGCGTCTCTGAGCTCACCCGTCTCTGCCCCGTATTTACTGTCAAGTGTGTTTCAGGTGACCCCACGCCCTCCCCTCTGAGTCCCTTTCCTCCCTGACTTCTGGGACGCCAGGCTCTCCTGGTTTCCCCCTTCCTCTCTGCGGCTCCTTCTCAGTCTCCCTTGCAGACTCCTCCCGGTCTCCCTCTGGCCTCCCTCTCACCTCCACCTGCACCCCTGGAGGTCGCGGCCAGTCCCATGCTTTCCACACCATCCGGATGCTGAGGGCTCCAGAGTTCACCCCTCCAGCCTAATTCAACTCTACTCCAGACTCTGTCTCTAGCCACCCACCCAACATTTGCATTGGGCACCATCTCAAAGGTAACACAACCCAGGTGGAGCTCTGGGTCTTCTTCCCAGACATGCTCCTTCCCAGCTTTCTCCACCGTGGTGAACCAGAGTTTACTTAGTTGTTTGGGCTGAAGAACTGGGAGTCATCCTTACCTCCTTGCTCAAACCTCACGCCGAATCTATCCAGGAATCTGCAAG
>SJYQ01003658.1:45702-82524 GCA_006410935.1 Redunca redunca
AAAAAAAAAAAACCGGTGCGCTGTCTTCCCAGAAGCTGGACTCTGCCACGCTTCCCCAAGGCCTTTACAGAGCGAGCTTTGCTGGCAGAGTCAGCCAGCACAGAGTTCCCCGACAGCTGTGGGAGGGTGGCAGGGAGCTGCAGGAAGCTTGGCCTCCACAGCCAGAGCCTCCAGGAGCCCGGGGCCCTTCTCCTTCCTCCCAAGCCCTGCAGACCCCAGCCCAGCACTCAGGGTGGTGTTCCAACACCCTCTTGGGCAGAGCCCCATGAAGCTGGGCATCCTGGACTGCCCTGGCACCAGGCCTCCCTCCCGGCCATCTGCCCAGTTCCCCCTCCCCCACACCCCCCACCCGTTTCCAGGCCGTGGAACCCAGCCCCTCTCGTCCGGCCAGGGTGGTCTTCCTGCTCTCCTCTCCACTGAAGTGTCTCTGTGGACTTCATCTGACTCTACTCAGAAACTAATAGTGTTGAGGTCAGAGGGCTCAAGGGCCTGGGGCCTGGGACCCTGGCCAGGCTCACACCATGGGGAGCTTTGAGCCCACACCCATGAATGGACCATGAAAGCTTGGAGAGAAGGTCCAGCAAGGGTGCTCCCGAGTACCCCTTGGGAACTGAGCCCTGAGAGTGTCCTCTGCCCTCACAGGGGGCAGTGACGGAGGAAGCCCCCCCTCCACGCCCCATTCCCTCTATCCCTGCAGCTGAATCTGCTCCATTCAATAATGGACTGAGCGGTTGACTTTCCATCCTCCTGCTTTCAGGATGAGGTGACCAGTGCAGGGACATCACGCTGCCTAGAGAAAGACCCAGAATCCTAGCCTCCTAGGCGAGGACATGTCATTGTCCCCCAGGGTAGGGAAGTTTTCCTCCTTGTCATGGGCATGACAGCTGACATAACTACCCTTTGCTAGAGGGTTTTCTTGTTCCGTTCAGGCCTGACGCGGCAGCCCAAGTGCCCAACCTCTCCCTAACCTCTCCTTAACCTCTCCCTGCCCCTGTGTCGCTGGCTGAGACTGGTACAGACCTGAGCCTCGCCTGCTGCCTCTGCTGGGGTCCTCCATGGCTCAAGTCCAGCAGCTCATCAGGCCAAGAGCCAGCTCTCAGGGCACAGCACTCAGCCTGGAGCTTGTGCTGCCCAGGGGAGGCTGCCTGATGGCTTCTTAGGTAGCTCAGGGACCAGAAAGTTCTCACCTACTTCCCAGGTGGAACACTGGCAAAGAATCCACCTGCCAATGCAGGAAACACAAGAGACACGGGTTCAACCCCTGGGTCAGGAAGATCCGCTGGAGTAGGAAATGACAACCCCCTCCAGTGTTCTTGCCTGGAAAATTCCACGGACAGAGGAGCCCGGCAGGTTACCATCCGTGGGGTCACAGAGAGTCAGATACAACTGAGCACACACCTTTAGCAGACGGGTCAGGGGACTCTCAGAGCACCCGCAGTGGAAAGAAAGAGGCAGGTTCACTTCTGGGCTCTCCAGGAGACCAGGCAGCGCTTGCCAGGCCTTCTTCCCCTGTGAGGCTGGGGGGCCAGGGAAGGCCTCAGGGCTCAAGGGATTCCCAGGGGGACAGCTTCTGGTCCCAGGCGCCAAAGCCACAGCGCAAGACGTGTGCTCCAGCCTGGCCCCCTCCGGGAGCTCTGGCTGGATGGGAGGCCCTGCTGGGCAGGTTCAGACGCAGAGGCACAGGCCAGCCAAGGTTGGGAGGATTTGTTTATTCAAGGCACGGTCATAGCGTTAATAACAAGAAGGTTCGGCATTCTGGCACATTCCTTAAGTGGTGGTGGCCAAGGGAAGTCCACACGCCCCACTGGGGTCCCCAGAGGATGCAATGCTGCTAATAGGCACTTTGCTTCCAGAAGCGTGTGAGGAAGAGGCAGGCAGGTGTGGAGCTGCCCTAGGCCCAGGGAGGGGCAATTCTCGAAGACTCTAGGTGATCCCTGGTCTGGGAGGCAGCTCCCTCCAGAGAGGAGCAGGTCTGAGGCTCTGGGGGTCAGGGGAGGCCGTGGGGGACAGATGGGGCAGGGGACGGGTGGGGAAGGGGGCTGTGGATGGGGTGGATGGTGGTAGGCGGAGGCCAGCGGGTGAGACCCGTGTGGGCCGAGGGTGCAGGTTGGAGGGGAAATGCCCGAGGAGGGCCTAGCTGTGCTGTGGCGGGCCCCAGGCTCACCCACACCCCCGGCAGTGGCCGCGCGAGGTGGAGCAGCTGTGGCCGGGGCCCCGGCTGGTTGCCCTGGGTCTCCGGGAAGAGTAGAGATGCCAGGGGACTCCAACACTCCCAACACCCTCCCCATCTTCTCTCAGAACCAGGCCGCCTTTGACCCAGGTTCAGAGCAGGCAGCCTCAGCCCTGCTGCTGTGTCATCTGGGGGGACCCTTCCCATACGCAGCTTCCGCAGACTTAGGGGGACCAGGCGAGAGCAGCTGCAGCAGGAATGGTCCAGCGGGGACCATGAGACAGGGGCTGGATGCCAGCAAGGAGAGAGAGGGAGCCCTCAGGCCAACTTCCGGTAGGACATGCCCACCGGACACCTGGGGGCTGGTGGGGCTGGAGTCGCCACCTCCTGGTGGCGGACAGGGCTCCAGGCCAGGGGTCCTGACTGCCCTGCTCTGGAGGGGACCCTTCCCCTTGATGGCTGGTGAAATGTTTGGGGAGCAGGCCTGTGGGGCCAGGGTGTATGGGGATAATTTCCTCCTTATTCAGACCTGGACAGGGTAAGACCCCCTCCTCTCCCCAGCTGACCCAGGCTCTCTCTGGAAATTAGCCCTCGTGCGAAAGTCCTGGCTGAGGTCTCGGTGGTGGGGTGGTGGGGTGGGGACAGAGCAGGGCTTCTTGCCCCTCAAGTAGTATTTCTCCTCTGGGGTCAAGCTTGGAGCTTCTGGAGCCAGGATATGGGCAGCAAGGGGAGCAGAAGTGAGGCTCAAGTGATCTGAACTCAGGAGCACCCGTGTGCCCAGGAGCTGGTGGCCAACACCCAGGTGAGGGGGACCCGAGTGCCCACCTTCAGGAGGTTGGCGGCAGGGACCCAAGCCTTTGGAGGACAGAGCTCAGGAAAGCCCTAGAACACACAGACCCCACCTGGCGCGGCTCGTCCCACCCCACCGAGGCCCCTGCAGCCCTTCTCTGTGTCTCCCTCAGCCTGGCTGCCTGGCGGTCCTGGTGGGCCACCTGTCCCCGGAGGCTGAGGCCGCAACTCCCTGCCTGGGGCAAGGGTGCCACCAGAGTCCTTCCTACTCAGAATTTGGCTCCTCCAGGTCCCGGGTGGTAGCCGCTTTGGGAGGGCAGCCTGAGTCTGCCTGTCCATGGGGGATACGGCGCCCCCGACCCCACCACCCACAGGGAATCCAGTGTCTGAGCCAGGACCATGCCGGAGGCACTCTTCAGCCCAGAGTGCAGGGCGGCCCAGAGAGGAGATATGGGTCCCGCTTGGAGCCTGGGGAAAGGCCAGTCAGTGCCTGGTCTGCAGCGTGGGTTTCTCACCCTAAGCTATGCCCCCCACCTTGGCTGGGGGGCTTAGGCACTCAGATGGGTATGAGGCAGGGGCAGCTCTCAGCAGCCACATCCTTGACCTTGGGGAGTCCTCTCATTAGGCCCTGGGGCTTGGGGGAGGCATATCTGGTTTCTCATCACTTGGCATTTTGGAAGAAGACACCCCCTCCTCCCCGCCACCCCAGCCAACTCCGCGAATTCTGCCTCTGCCCCTCCCACCTGACAGTAACCAGCCGGGGTTGCTTTCATCAGAATGCACACAGGTCCCATTTAATGAGCCCCGTTACCCTTGCAGGGACAGACAAGAGAACAAGTCTCTATCCTGCGGCTCCTGGGACCCCGATGAGGAGCGGGGGACAGAGAGGGGGTCAGTCGCCTCCTTCTCATCTACGGTCTCACCCATCCCTTCCTGCCGGTGGGCTGCAGGAGTTTTTCCTTGCGGCTCTCCATGCGGGGAAGCTGGGAGGAGGTGGTCCTCTGTGTCTCGGGTCCTCCGCAGATTGCAGGGGAGGAATGGGGCTGGGAGGAGGGCGGGTGGGGGGCAGCGCAGCCGCAGAAGCTCCTCGGGCAGGGCAGCTGGTGGAAGGGTGGGGAAGACCCCAGGAGTCTTCTTCTTGCCTCCTCCCTTAGGCACACCTTCTCCCTTGTGACCCCAGGAAAGCCCTCCAAGTCTCCAGTCTCTGTGCTCTGGGCTCCAGCCACTGTTGCCAAGAGGCGGGGCTTGCCTATACCCTCTGTCCCATCCTGGGGGGGCCCTTCTAGACTGCCCAGTGTCTCCCATTCCGGCTGGTCAGCAGGCCGGGGCCTCCACGTGGCCGAGAGATACAGCCAGGGCTCCGCTGGAGCCTTCCCAAAGTCTGCAGGATGTGTTGGGGGGGCGGACCAGGGCGCCCTGCTGCCTCTCTCTGCCAGGCCCTTCCCCTGGCAGCCACTCCTGGCTGGAGTTGCCAGGTGGAGGCCTGGGTCCTGGTCAGTGATACTGGCTCTGGTCCCCCAGTTCCAGCCCTTCCTGGAACCGGGCCGAGTCCAGCTCCCTTGAAAAGGCCCTCACACCGTTCTCCTCTTCTCCCTCTTCCGGCTGTCTGCTCATGGTGCCGTAGGTGGGCTGGGCGGGGGAGGAGGCGGGGGTCAGGTTCATCTCCGGCTCTTGCAGCACGGTGGCCACATACAGCTGCTCAGGACAAAGAAGGGAGATGGGACGAGGTCACACCCGGGGCGAGGCGAGGTCATGTCCGTCTGGGCACACCCTCCCCACCCCAACCCTGCCCACCCCGCGCTGACGCTCAACCTTTCTCAGGGCCCCCGCCCTCCAAGCTGTGGCTCCTTCCTCCTCCCCTGGCAGCCCGCGTCCTGGCCAGCCTGCCCAGTCTGCCTTCCCGGTTGCTCTCGAGCACATCGCAGGCATCTACGTGCTCCCTGGACTAGTCAGCGGTCTCCTAACTCCCAGCCCACTGCTCCTTCAGCACACGTGCCGTTCAGTCTCGGTTCCAGGTCCAGCTGAACCCAGGGGGAGATGGCAGGCTCCCTGATACCAGGGTCTCGGGGAGGAACCCCCATTCCTGAGCTAGTGTGCTTTCTACCGCAGCTTCAGAGGTGCACCCAACACCCTTGGGCTGCGTCACTGGCTGGCCCGTGAATGAGGATTTGAAACCGAGGCTGCCATCTGAGGTCTTGGTCATGAGACCCGTGAAGTCCAGGCCAGGCTCAGGAAGGCCTGGGACAACAGCCGAATAGAAAAACACAAGAAGTAACAGGGATGGGGCTGTCTGTTGTCCTTTGAAGGGACATTGAGACCAACTCCTTATTTTGAAAACAGGTAATTATTGGATAGAATGAAACCTTTTCTGTAGGAGTTCATTAAGAGTGAGACTAAAGAGCCCTACATGATAAAGGAACATTTTTTTCTGCAACAGAATTTAGATATTTTCACAGAGCCCAAGTCAACCCCCATAGATGACTTTTGGGTCCTCCAGGAAAAATGGTAACTGAAAAATGGAAAAAGCCAGCAGTCATCCCTGAACCCGGGAGTCACTTTAGCATCATTAATGGCAATAAATGGGATATTATATATCTCCTCGTGTGACACTGCCTGTAATGTTCTAGGCCCTAGTGTTGAACTTGAATCTTCAATTCCAGCCTTTGAATCTAACTTCCAGTTTTCAGGAAATACAGGAGATACTATAACCTCCTGTAAGATACCACGAAGAAACAGCCAGAAAAAGCCAGGAGATGGGGACTTCTGCAGGGCTATAGGCTTGGTCTCTCCAACAAGTCATAAAACAGAGATGAGGCTGAAATAAAAGGGACATGGGCAGGGGGCCAGATTAATCCAGCACAGACCCTGGATTGGATCCTGGTTTGGACGAGCTGTAAAATATATTTCTGGAACCGTAGGGCAAGTTGAATATGGACTAGGTATTTGAAGAGGTAAAAACGTATATATGTAGGAAGACAGAGATTGTTAACTAAAAACACAGGTTATGAAACAGTGTGCAGTGTTATGACATTTTAGAAGAAATATATATCTGTAAGAATATACATTGAGGTGTCAATGGTCATTGTAGGTGGTAGAAATATGGACTTTTATTTTCTTATTCTGGCTTCTTTGTTTTTTTTTCCCCATAGTTACCTACAATGCTCAGAAACCTCTGTTATAATAATGAAAGATTTAAAAAATCAACTCCAGTAATTTCTTTTTTTAAAAAAAAGCTCAAACCCTGGAGTCTAGCCAACCTGGTTCAAACTTTGTTCTGCCATTTTCTTGCACAGTAGTACCCTAGGGTCTAAATTAAGTCAGGTCTTTAAGCCTCAGTTTCCTCATCTGTAAAATGAGGATAACCCCACACACACACACTGTGTGGGTTAAGTGTAAAGATCAAGAGCAAGAATGGTGAAGCGTCTAGTTTGCAAGGTTTCAATAACCAACTGCCGAAAATATTCTAGAAGGGTCATCTTAGAAGGGCCCTAGGAGAAATGCTCCGCGGAGAGAGACTCCTGCTTTGAAACCTTTGTCTCTCCTGGTACTGAAGCTCCATCCCCCCTGCCACCCCCAGAGCTCACTGGGCCCTCTCTGTGGGGCTCGCTTCAGAGCGAGGCCTGTAGTTCCGTGTGCCCGGTGTGGGCACATCCTCCCACTGTTGTCTACGGGGCCCCCTCTCCCACCCACTCTGCGAGTGCTGCCCGCTCTGCAGTTGCACCCAGCCCCAAACTGTCTTTGGTTCCCCGATGCCCCGGACTCTCTCTTCTGGGCCTTTGCACAGGCTGGTCTTGTTCCTCGAGTGCTCTCCCCGACACCCTCTTCCATCCGGCAACCCCTAACTCTCCTGTGCCTGGAGCCTGGTTAGACCTCCCCTCCTTCAGGAAGTCTTCCCTGAGCGCCCAGGGTTGGCTGGTGCTCTTCTTCAGTGCTCCTCCAAGGCACCCTGGCATCGGGGCATGGGCCGACCCAGTACCCAGCTCAGTGCATGCCACGGCAGCCCGGCATCCACCCTTGTGGCCGTGTTTTGGTGTGCACTCGTGCCTGTCTCCAGGGTGAGCCACGGGGGTGGGAGCCAGCGCCCAGCCTGTGGGACCCCTGCACTCGGAGTCCAGCCTCATCTCCTCTCAAGCTGACGGGCTCACTCGTCTTACCATTCCGTGCAGACCTCCAATAGCTCGCGGCAGCTCTGTCTGCGCCACGCTGCCTGGCACCCACGCCCTTGGCGGCAGCCTTCGGTCCTGAGGCCGAAGGACCCCAGCAGGCCCCTGTGTCTACACGACTGAGCTCGCTGAGGCTGAGTCCGCCCCGCCCTTTCTCTTCCTCTCTGAGCTCCTTCTATAGTGTGTCCTGGAGAAATTCCTGGATCTTCTATCATTCTGAAGGCTCTTCAGCCAGGGCCACGGCAACAATCTGACCTGGGCCAAGTCCTGCTGCGTCAGAGGGGGGAGTCCCGTGCACCCCATCTCCTCCCCGATACCCAGGGTGGACTCTAACCGCTGGTGCACCCACAGGGCTGCTGGAGAAGCCCATCCCTATAAGCAAGCACCCCACTCCCTGACCCCGACCTGACCCAGGGTGAAGGCACTGACTCACAAGCGAGGTTGGCGTGGAGGAGGTGCTGCTCGGCTCCAGGTCAAACACGGTCTCCATCTCCTCAGGCTGCGGCAGTGGGAGAGACAGGGAAGGTCAGTGAATGCCCACCCCCGCCGCCCTCCCCATATCCAGAGAAACCCGGACCCTAACCTCAGGCTTAAGAGGCCCCCCACTCCCCTTCAACTCATCTTCTGTTTTTCCAGACCTGCAGCCCAGCTGGCCGGGCTGAACCCTCGGGGGACAGAGTGAAGACCGGGATGCTGGGGAGACCCTTCTGGAAGGAGCTGTGGGAAGCTGCGGTGCCAAGATGAGCCTGCTGCTTTGACTCCAGGAGAAGCCCTGACTTCAACAATCCCCTCCTCCCTGCCAGAATCTCCCTTTTATCTGGGATGAAGGTCTAAGTCACCTGTCACCTTCTGTCTCCGGAGTGGACGCTTGAGCAACCAGATCCCATGACATTGTTGCATTGGGAAGAGCCAGAGATGCTGTCTGCCCAGGTGCTTCTCTAGCACGGACTCAGGCCAGGGGATGGAGGAGGGTCCGGGGAGAAAGGGAGTAAGCACCTATGCCAGGGCCCCAGAGATGGGACCACCGGAAGCAAAAAGATCCTCTTCTCAGAGGTTCCCTTCTCCGGCTCAGTGGGATGCTAGTACTTGAAGTCAACTTTCTTTCTTATTTAAATTCATTTGAAAAGAAAACAATTCACTATTATAAACAAAAATCCTGTGTCTGCTGCCATAAACAAGGTCAACTAGAAAAATAAAGGTGTAACCAGGAAAAACAGAAAATGCTTTGGTCCATTGGAAATCATTTCAGTGTGCTTCTAAAGTCACCCCACTTTAGGAAGTGCTGATCTAGAACACACAGTTCTGTTGGCATGGATGGCCTCCCTTCTCTAATAACTGGCTGGGCTCCGAGACTCTGATGCTGGGAAAGACTGAGGGCAGGGGGAGAAGGGGGCAACAGAGGGTGAGATGGTTGGCTGGCATCACTGAGTCAATGAACAGGAGTTGGAGCAAACTCCAGGAGATATGAAGGACAGAAGGTCTGGTGTATTGCAGTCCATGGGGTTGCAAAGAGTCGGACACGACTTGGTGACTAAACAACCATGCTGGCAGAGTCAAAGGAGTCACGGGGCCCAGAGAGCCAGGCCTCCGCTCCAGACAGGATCAGAGCGTCCTCATATTCTTCAAGTGAGACGACTGGTCCCCTTCCCCAGGTTATCATCCTTACCACCCCCCTCTTTTACTCCTTCACTCCATCCTTTTTCTCAACCCTCCATCCCTTGGAATGGCCCCAGAAGCTCTGTGGCTGGACAGGCTCACGTCATAGGAGGGATGGGCCATCAGCCTGTGGTTTGGAAGAGATATCAGAGCGGGGAAGAGGAGAGGACGACTGTCTTCTGCCCTGGGAGGCGTGGTTCTGGGGCCAGTGCAAGGACACACACAGTACGCACACCCAGCATTGTCTGCCCATCCCACCATGAGAGAGACAGGCAAGAGCCTCTCAGCGCCCTGATGCTGTGGGCGCCCCAGGAAGGGGGGTGTGGTCCTCAAGCTGTGTGCACCCTGGGGAGAACTTGCAGGAGGAAAGGTGGGCTGGCAACTCACCTCATAGTTAGTCATTTTTGACATCTTCCCCAGGAAGGCGGCAATGCAGACCATTATTATGGAAACAATAAGGGTGGTGAGGGAGAAGATGGTGATGGCATGCTTGGACCCTGCAAGGAGAAGGAGAGGCGTGGGCTTGGCGCCTGAGGACCAGAGTTGTGTGCGGGGCGCTGGCAGAGATGCTGGCCCAGGTGACATATGCCTGGGGCCCCGGCCCAGTACCCGTGCAGGAGTGTGGAGCCCAGGATGGAGCTGTCTCTGTCCAGCTGTCCTCTTAACCACAAAATCTATGCCCCACCAGGGACATCATCCCTCTGTGCTACCTGACCAGTTTAGACTTCAGCATCTGGCGGATTCCATGAAAAAAATTCATTTACTTAAATAGCCACTTAGGTGCCCATTAAATATCTCCCTAGATGTCAGCTACCTTCCATATCATGGTCCCTGGGAAGTATCTGAGTCATTTATGTCACTTCTTCAGGTCACTTATTTATGTCCCTGTCCCCAAATGCAGTGACTGACCCACACCTTTCCTTGTAAGCCCTCCCCCCCGCCCAACTTTTTAAAAAAATTCTTTTAAATTTTATATTGGAGTGGACTTCCCTGTAGCTCAAACGGCGAAGAGTCTGCCTGCAATGCAGGAGACCCAGGTTCGATCCCTGAGTCAGGAAGATCCTCTGGAGAAGGAAATGGCAACCCACTCCAGTATTCTTGCCTGGAGAATCCCATGGACAGAGGAGCCTGGTGGGCTACAGTCTGTGGGGTCACAATCAGTCGACTGAGTGCCTAACATGACCACTACAACAGTTGATTAGCCATGTGGTGCTGGTTTCAGGTCTATAGCAAAGGGATTCAGTGACTCATATACAGGTATCTATTCTTTTTCAAATACGTTTCCCCATATAAGTTATTACAGAATATTGAGCAGAGTTCCCTGTGCTATACAATAGGTTGAGGTTGGTTATCTGTTTTAAAAAATAGCAGTGTGTACATATCCATTCCGAACTCCAACTATGTCCCTCCCTGCTCTTCCCCCCGGGTAAACATAAATTCTTTCTCTAAATCTGTGAATCTGATTCTGTTTTGCAGAGAAGTTCCTTTGTATCATTTTCCACATATAAGCAATATCATATGAAATTTGTCTAACTCTCATAAGCCCTTTTGAAGTAAGCATACTCTATTACATGGGCTAATAGCACGGAAAAGCAATTCAGAATTTAAAAGTCACTTATGTTTCGTTCGGGGATGTTTGGTAACTTTTTCATGACAGCAGTTTTCTAACTACATGAATATTAAAAATCAGTCTTTACAGTCGGAAGTTATTGCAAACTGATGTTTATCGTTGTGTTTTTATAAAAGCAAAAAATGGTAAACAACTTCAATATCCCAACAACGGTGAACTGACTAAAACTGGCAAATTAATGCAGCCATTAAAAGACATGTGCTCAAACAGTATTTTAATAATGGGAGAAACTTCTCAGAGCATAATGTTCAGTGAAGAAACTCAGGCTATAAGTCCGACTAGAATAAAATGGAGCCACAGTTTTGTAAAGTCGATCAGTGAACCCCTTCTACTCTGCCCTGTCCTCTAAAGCACATGCACAGAGTGAGGTCTGGGAGCAGCAGACAGGAGGCTGTAGGTGAGATGACAGGCATTCAAACTCTAATCTTTCCATTTTTTTCCTATTTTTGATAATAAATCTGTAGTCTTTTATACCTAGCAGAAAAGTCTTATTAAAAAATGAAGTCTGCCAGGGCTTCCCAGATGGCTCGGGGTAAAGAATCTGCCTGCCATGCAGGAGATACAGGAGACAAGGGTTTGATCCCTGAGAAGATACCCTGGAGTAAAAAATGGCAACCCACTGTCAATACTAAAGGAAACCAACCCTGATTTCCTTCAGGGAACTGAAGCTGAAACTCCAATACTGTGGCCACCTGATATGAAGAACTGACTCATTGGCAAAGACCATGATGCTGGGAAAGATTGAAGGCGGGAGGAGAAGGGGACGACAAGATGTAGTGGTTGGATGGCATCACAGACTCAATGGACATAAGTTTGAGTAAACTCCAGGGAGTTGGTGATGGACAGGGAGGCCTGGCATGCTACAGTCCATGGGGTTGCAAAGAGTCAGACACGACTGAGCAACTGAACTGAACTGACTGATGATAGATACTATAACATTTTATTTCCTGCCAGCCTTGAGTTAGAATGGAGTAGGATGTTTTTGTTGTTGTTGTTTTTTCCCTGAAAATTGTAAACCAAAATGTGTACGGTCTGGACCACACCGGTGCTACCCTTAACTTCCAAGGTCAGCCGGGACTCTAACACAAGCCCGCCAGGCCTACAGAAGGCGCTGAGCGTGGCCGTGCTCCATGAGGAACACCTCGCTCCTCCCGGGGCTTGGTCTGCTTCAGCAAGAGTCGTCGGTGAGGGGCGACAGAGCAATGGGGGAACAGAGGCGGGGAGGCCGGGAGGCCGGGAGGCCGGGGGCGGGGGGGGCATGCTCAGCACATACCTAAGCGTAGGATGGAAAAGAAGAGCATCCAAACCAGTCCCAGGAGCGGCGCAAAGATGGCTTGGTGGATGGCGGCCATGTGGATCTGCTCGTTGAGCTTGGTGGGCGCGTACGAGTAGTACATGTTATAGCGGTCTGTGACGTGCTTCATGCACAGGTAGAGCAGCCCTGGGGGCCGGTGGATGGAGGCAGCCTCAGAGGCCAGCCCAAGCCCCTCCCCACCCCCAGACCCGAGACGCCAGACGCAGGGCAGCCCGAGTGGCGAGGGGGCCAAGGACGGGCTGTGGGAGCCCGTGGGGCCGATCTCGCGTGCCCAGCTGCTTCCCTTGAATCCTAGAACCTATTCTGTCATTTTGGTAAGCGGCCATTCCCTAACAAGCATCCTCTGTAAATAGCCAGCCAATCCCGGCCCCCCTGACCAACCTGGCCCCCTTCCCTGCCCTTCTGATTGGCTGGCCCTGGGTCTCCTCCTGAGCCAGGAGGGAGCTGGATGCTCTGGGGCTCCCAGTTGCAACGGGGGGTGCAGCTCCCCCCGGAGCGGGGGCCCCAGGGACGACTCACCGAAAGGAACAATGATGGGGCAGGTGATGCTGTACGCCATCACCACGCTGAAGACATTCATCATCCACGCGTACTCGCGTCCATACTGGAAGTCCATGGCCTGGTTCTGGGGCAGAAGGTAGGGTCCACTTGGCTTGGCTGCTTCCGCAGCTCCTCGTCCAGCAAGGCAGCCGCCCCTCCAAGGCTGGTGTCGGAGAAGCACCTGGCCCCTTCCGCCCACCAGGCCTCCAACCTCAGGTTGCTCCACACTTCTAACAGGCACGCCCCACTCCAACGCCCGCCCAAGGGAAGCTCCAAAGGCTGTGTCAGGGAAGGGCCTGGCCCTCACCATTCGGATGTTCACTCTCTCTGGCTCCGACCTGGAGAAGACGAGTCGGATGGTATATAAGAAGAGTGACCCCAGGCGCATCAGCTCCATGCCTGTGCCAATAAAGGCTGCCGTGATGACGTAGTTGACAAAGAAGGCGCCATTGTCTGGCAGGAACACACACCTGGGTATGGAGGAGGGCAGGAGATGGCCACAGAAGCCGGAGATGAGGGAGAGGGCAGAGATGTTGGGAACAAAGAGGAGAGAGAGGAAGAGAATTGAAGAGATGGGCAGGGGGTGGAGACAGAGATGGGGAGAAGAGCTTTCAAATACAGTCATCCCTTGGTATCCGCGGGTGGTTGGTTCCAGGAGCCCCTGCGGATATCAAAATCCAGGGATGCTCAAGTCCCTTATATGAAAATGTCAATAATATTTGCAGATAACCTATGCCCATCCTCTTGTGTACTCTGCCTCTAGATTATCTGTAATACTTAACACAATGTAATCAGCTGTAAATACAACTAAACGCTGTGCAAGTGGGTGCTTGCACACAGCACATTCAAGTTTCGCTTCTGGAAACTTCCTTGAATTTTCTTCCCTGAATATTTTGATCTGCAGTAGGTCAAATCTGAAGATGTGGAATCTGTGGATATGGAAGGCCGACAGTATACATGAGTTTCCAGCCCAGTGTAACTTAAAAAAGGGCCCTTTGGAGCAAGGATAGAGGTGGTGAACAGCAAGTGTGGATGGGTTAAGAGACACATGTCCTGTCTTGATCTAAAGAAGGGCTGTTAAAGAAAACAAAAATAAAGAAGGGCTGTTTGACTGGATCCACAGACCCTGGAGAGTTCATAGGTAGACTTTTGGGGGTCTGTGACCTTGATGAGATGGCTGGATGGCATCCCTGACTCGATGGACGTGAGTCTGAGTGAACTCCGGGAGTTGGTGATGGACAGGGAGGCCTGGCGTGCTGCGATTCATGGGGTCGCAAAGAGTCGGACACGACTGAGCGACTGAACTGAACTGACCTTGAATAGGGAAAAGACTGCATCTTCACTTTCTGCAGTTTAGCACTTCCTTCCATTAAGAGCGTAGGCAACAAATCACGGGCATGTCAGCCATGGCTGTGAGGATGTCGGCAGTTGAAGTGAGGTATTTTCATATCATGTGGTATTTATCGCTGAGCGCTCACAATACCATTTGTATTCATCAAATGATGCTTCAGAATGATGCTAGTTATTAGGCCACTAAATTAGACATGTTAAATTCACATGATTGAGATTTTCCTGTCTGCACACGTGTAGCTAGCTGGCCAACTTCAGCTGAGAGCCATTCAGCCACCTGAATGGATTGTCACTGCCTGTTCTCACATTGGTGACCCAAGCATCTCCGTTGTCTGTACAGTTCTGATAACTCCCTCAAGAAGAAAAATCTGTGAGCCCCTGCACATATTTCAGAACTCCTTCAAAAGCTCTTCTTTCTTGAGGGCATCAAAGTTGAGTCATGAACTCACAATTCTTCTCCTTCTCATATATTTACAAACTGTATTAAAAATAATGACCTAGCCAAAGATGAACTCACTCATCTTGGGTAAAACTAAGCTTAGTTTAATTGTAGCGAGCTTGGAGAATTCTGGCTCTTGCCCTATAAAGCAAACTATGAAAGCCTGCGTGGCATTGGCAACAGCACATCTTTGAAAAACTGGGACTTTGAACATTTGTAACCCTGAACACAAAACAAAGCCAAACAAAAGGAGAACCTGGCTGGATGTCCAGCAAGACCTGCATGTTGCCTTGTCAAAAATCCACTCCTCTGTTCCAGTTGAATGTTCTTCTTTTAGCTAAGTAACATCAATTTTCACAAGGATAGCTTTAAAACAATAAAATGTAACTTTTGCTTGCTTCCATTTAGAATGCATTGACCTATTATTAAATGTATTAACAGAGACTGTATCATACATTTGAATTCTAAAATATTTTCGGTAACTATATTTTGACATAACCGGTTTTCGTTATAGCCCAGGTATTTTGTACATTTAAAGAACTCTGGGCTTCCTGGGTGGCTCAGTGGTAAAGAATCTGCCTGCCAATTCGAGACGTGGGTTCAGTCCCTGGACCGGGAAGATCCCACATGGCCCGGAGCGACCAAGCCATGCATCTTAACTATTGAGCCTGTACTCTAGAGCCGGGGGACCGCAGCTGCTGAGCCCACTTGCGCAACTACTGACACCAGAATGCGAGACCCTGTGCTCCTCAACAAGAGAAACCACCACAGTGAGAAGCCCGCGCTGTAACAAAGAGCAGCCCCCGCTCTCAGTCTAGAGAGAAGCCGGTGCAGCAATGAAGACCCAGTACAGCCAAAAATAAATACATTTTTAAAAAGAAATCGAATCAGAATCAAACCAACATTGTACAGCAATTATCTTCCAATTAAAATATATATATATGAGAAATCTACTCAGAGTATATATAAAACTGGCAAAACCTGAACATGCTCTGTGGATTGTATCAATGTCACTTTCCAGGTTTTCATACTGTACCTTAGTAATGCAAGATGTGACCATTGGGGGAAACTGGATGAAGAGTGTATAGGACTTTTTTTTTTGGCAATTTCCTTTGAATCTACAATTATTCCTCAGAGGAGGAATCCCTGGGCTTTACCCCCAGAGGGGTTCATGGCACAGGAAACGTTAAGAAGCTGCCTAATGAGAGGGTTGGCACACTCTACCTATATAAGAAGATAAAGGATAGGCATATCCAGCTGGAATGAACCCACAAAAGCCCCGGTGAACACTGGGAGTACGCCTGAAACATGCACTCTAGTACTCACTGGAACCTGACGGATGCCTGCTCCAGATAGTAGATGTCAAAGAGCCAGTGCAAAAAGACATCCAAACTAGAAGCAAGAATAAAGCAGACCCTCCAGTTAGTGAATCGATGAACCAAGGCCTGGCGTTCAGTTTCTCTTGGGCTGGCTTCCCTCCTTCCAACCGTCCTTGCCTACTCCTGAAGACTCTCGCACCTCAATATTCCAGCTGGCCAATCCACACTGCCTCTCTTCTTAATGCTGGCCACCCTGCCCCTGACTCTTTGACCTTTCCACTCAAGGCCTCTCCTCTAGCAAAACTTCGCCAGCCATTTCTCCCGCAGCGCTCTCTCCCTCTTCTGAACTTCTACTGCACATCTCCTCCACCTTGGGCTGCCAGGCAGCTGGGAGGTACGGCTTGTCTCCCCAGCTGGATGGTAAGCACTTTGAGGGCAGAGTTCGTGGCTGACCACTTAGAGTGCACATGCTACCTGGCTCATGCTAGGCTCATGACAGGCACTGGACTGTCATTTGAGGAATGGATTTGCAGCAACCACAGGCGGGCCTACAGTATCTGAAGGAGGAGGCTCCGACTCTAGGGTGAGCCTGGCTGAGAGGGGAGAGATAAACTGGAGGTGAGGTACCTGGTCAGTCCCATAGAGGGCAGGATGACCACCATGAACACCAGAAAGATGTAGCACTTGTGTACTATGATCAGATTCTGACTTGTTCTAGAAGGAAACAAAGAGAGACATGATAAGAGCCAAATAAATGGCTACAGAATGGAGAGAGAGAGACGGCTACCTGGGCTAGAAAGCAGTTTCATAGCACGTACCAATGCCATCTCCACAGCGCACTGAGAGCCGTGCTGTGTCTGGGAGCAGCAGGAAAGAACGGCATGATCAGCTAGTGATGTCTGCCGTGGGCAGAGGAATGGGAAGGGGAGGCTCACACATACCATACACTTGACGCCCCTGCTGCAGGGACATCACTAACAATACTCAGAATCCTTGCAGCGTTTCAATAAGCAGCATGAGCCTTGGCCGTAGGAAAGCCCAGGAAGGATTTCTGTTAAGAGAAACCTCCTGGCTTACTGCCTGATAGGATGATAGAAACTCTAGGGGCAAGAAATAACTTTTGAGACCCATGCAGCCTTCAGCTGAGAGCAGGTCCATTTTGCCCCAAGATATAGTAAATACTTCCTAACTAATTAGCTCCTACCACAGAACTATTAGGGCTAATACACAGGGAGGGGCTCTTTGATTGCTTAAAATACGGCACCGCATGGGCTACACGGGTCTTCAGTCAGATCGAGGGCATGGGCTCCTCTGCGATGACCGTAGCAGCCCTTCTGACATTTTTCAGACAAGTCCTGTTCTCTTGCTCCCATCCTCTGCCCTCTCCCTGGCATTCCTGGCACTGACCACTTCTGCCCATGGCTCCAGGCCCTCAGTGCTTGGCTGGAAGATGAGGGAGCAGCCTGAGGAGGGCTTGGTTTCAGGTATCTCAGCATCCCTGAGACAAACCGGTCCCCTCTTTCCAAAGACAAAAGTATCTGTTACTTTTGGGGGATGGTTTTGGGCATCAAAGCCATCCTGAATCAATTCCATTCCCCAGGTGAGACAGGAAGCTGGAGCACAGGGCTGGTGGGGACAGGGGCGTGGGGGAAGGAGCAGGTGCCAAGGGAAGGATAAGGGGGAGGCCCCCAGCTCACCTGGTCCAGTGGGCTTCAAGGAAGGCAGAGAGGTAGACAATCAGAGGCATTGTCACCGTAAAGGCCCAGAGCAACACAGACGGGAAGAACTGGGTCACGATGGGGTTCTGCATGGGTGGGTGGAGGTGGGGCAGAGAGACGTCAATGCAAGCAGCCCTCTCTCCCTCACAGGCCTCCCCTGCCTTCTCCCACACCTCTGGGCACTTCTCCAGCTCAGTCCCAGAGCAGGCCTCATGTCCCTGAGGCTGCACAGTGGGCTGGGGCCTTTCTCACTCAGAATCTGCCTGGGTGGGACAGCCAGAGGCTGACACCCCAAGGTCAAGGGGTCCCCAGGGGGTGCAGGCCTCCTATGCTGAGGTCACTGGAGGGATGGCCTAGGCTGACCCCACCGCCTTGGCCCCAAGGCCACAGCCACCTGCTGTCACTTGGGGGGGAGACGCTCAGACTTTAGGGAGGAGACACTGCTTTTACTGTGATGTGTGTGAGACATGGTGGAGAAGGGGAGGGTGTGGTGTGAGAATCCCCGGGCAGAGCTGCGGTGCCCCGGGCTGGGGCCTGTTGTGAAGCTGACAGAGGAGGGGGGCGATGGGAAGCAGCAGCACAGGGCTTGGCTTGACTGTGTGCACGTGTGTGCATATGTGTGTGTGCGCATATGTGTGTGTGCATATGTGTGTTGCGTGTGCACTTGCATGTGTGCGCCTGCGTGTGTTTTGCTAGGACCAGGCACGGGGATAATATGAAAGAAGGGGCCTTCTAGGATCATTGCAAGTGTGCACGTGTGTGTGCATGTTCACGTGTGTGTGTGTGCCCACGTGTGTTTTGCTGGAACAGGCATGGGGATAACATGAAAGAAAGGGCCTTCTAGGATCATTGCAAGTGTGCACGTGTGTGTGCGTGCATGTGTGTGCATGCATGTGTGCTGCGTGTGCAAGTGTGTACGCATTCCTGCATGTGTTTTGCTGGAACAGGTATGGGGATAACATGAAAGAAGGGGCCTTCTAGGATCATTGCAAGTGTGCACGTGTGTGTGTGCATGCATATGTGTGTGTGCGTGCCTGCGTGTGTTTTGCTGGAACAGGCGTGGGGATAACATGAAAGAAGGGGCCTTCTAGGATCACTCCAAGAGCCTTGAGGCCACAGAACTTGGATATGGGCCTTTCCAGCTCCTCAGAACTCCTCTATGCATATGGCAGGGATGGCTTTTGTGGACCAACCTGGAGTCTGTGTGTCCAGAAGTGAGGCAAGTGGAACCAGCACCAGAGGGCCTGCTCCTCTTGAAGGGCTGCCCTAGAACTAACCTCTGTCTTCCCCACCCCCCACCTTATCTTCACTCCAAGGACCTCAGCTCTAGAGAACGTGGGGTGAACGGAGCTGTCACGCTCGCCGCACCCTCTGCTGCTCTTTTGTACCTCTAGCTTGACCCAGTCTAAAGAAGTCCTCCAAGCCCATCCCCCCCAATTCAGCCCAGAACTTGCCTAAGGCTCCCCCACCCTTTAGCCCTAGTCCCTAAGACGGGCAGTGGCCCACACGCATCCTCTTTAGAGCAAGGGAGACCCTGGGCCACCACGTACACCCACTGCCAGGGCCACAGCTGTGCGCTCTGGAGTCACGTCTCAGTGGGCCCCCCCCATCCCATCCTCGCCAGAGCTCTTCCTTTGTCTCCAGGGGGGCCCCCATGCCTGGCCTGAGTGGAGGAGGCACCTGCAAATTCTCGATGGGGCGGGTGACATTGTACAAGTCGATGGTGTTGATGATGATGGCAGGCGTAGTGAGGAAGAAGAAGAGGAAGAAGAGGAAAGTGTTGATTGCGATAAAGCGGGCCCACCAGCGGAAGCGGCGGACGGACAGGTGTTTCCTGGATGGGATGGAAGAGGGAGACGCACTTAGGACCTTGTGTCTCAGCCCTCAGACACAGCCACGCTGCTTTCTGCATGCCAGTTGTGGACCAGGCTTCCCTTGGGCCCATGCATGCATGCGACAGCCCTCGGCCTTTTCCTATCACGCCACTTGTAAGGCTCTGAATACATCCCACAGGTGAGCCAGAAGAATGATCTGAGTTCTTTCCGCAGGAAAAAACTTTTCCCCAAAGGCTGGGTGCCTTCTGTGCTTGTGGTGGGGTGGGCCTGGGGGCAGGCAGAGGCTGCAATGCCCAGGAGAGACACAGCCCAGCAGGGGCCGTATGTGAAGGAGGAGGACAGGCCCTGATTCTTTTCCCCATCCTACAGCCTTCTTCCATCCCAAAGAGCTCAAGGGAGAGGAGACAGACAGAGGGGGCTTACCAAATAATGTCTTTGGGGTGTGGGGCACGGACTACCCTCCATTGGTAGGACTTGACGATGGTGGTCACTGAGGACTCTTTGGGGGACATCCCACAGTGGATGAACTTGTAATCCTGCAGAATGCTGCGGAGACGGGGGAGGAGACAGAGGTCTGGGGGTGAGGAATTCTTGGACACTTGGATATGTCTCTCCTGGCCTTATAGGTGGGCAGTTCCTCAGGCCTGGTCACTGGAGGAAAGGGCATTAGAGGGATGGACTGCCCAGGAAAAGAGGGGATCAAGTAGTTCTCAGTTCACGTCTTGTACCCCTAATGGTAGTGACAGCACAAAGACATGCTCTTTCTGTGAGGTTGACAGGGGAGGTACTCATTTAGCCTCCTCTTAATATCAATAGCTACCGACTGTTCCACCCAGTGCCTGACACTGTGCTAATTGGTGAGTCACATCATCTTAGCTGCATAGATTATTGAAGACACAACCAAAGAGGGGCGGGTGCTGGCACTGGGGCTCCATCTTGGGTTTCCTAACTCACATCTGCTGTAATTAAACCTGAGATCCCTCTCTACTGAGTGATGGTTCTCAGAAAGATATGTAGATGTCTCACACACACTAAATAGAACACATTCCTTCTTACCCTTTCAGGAGGTGGACAAGGAAGATATAAGCAACCAAATTTGATGAATAAGAAACTTGAGGGTGTAACTAACTTGCGAAATTGCACGATCTGTTGCCCTGAATTCTAGCCTGTGCCACTGTTCCTTTGCAGGGTCAGGGCGGGTGAAAACAGAGCCTTGTGAACAATCAGGCTCCCTTGGGGAGAGGATGGCTCCATCATCTTCAAACTGCTGATTCTGAGGCTCCTATGTATTTGACCCAGGCCTAAGATTCCTTCCAGAACATTCCAGAGCGGGCCTCATCCATTCCTTATGAAGATGGGCTGCCAGTGCTGGGGCAAAGGAGGGGAGGAGCCTCCTCTATGAAAGAGAGAAGGCTTGCAGCAGAGAGGAGAGGAGCAGGAAAGACAGTTGGGTCTTCTCTGTGCTGACTCTGTCACTCGCGGTGAGGGGAAGGGTGATGTAGGGGTGATGGGTAATGAGGGGCGGAAAATGGGTATCATTCTTGTCAAGGCCTGGAAGAGGAACCAAGAGGTCAAGGGCTACACTGACCACTTCTGGGCTGAAGCAAGGACGTATGGGGGTGGAGAGCCCAGAACCTGGGCATCTCTGGAGACAAGCTGAGCCTGGCAGCTGGAGGAAGACGCACGCGGCCATGCTCTGGAAAGCAAGATGGCAGCGGCGATGCCCGCGAGGAACAGGGAGGGGCCGAGGGGAGGTGGGCAGAGCACTGCACGCCGGAGGAAGGTGCTCTCCCCTCCTCCCCTCGGCTGGAATGGGGGTGGGAAAGGATGATTTCGGAGAAGCAGAGGCCCGCTCCTGGGGCCGGGCTGGGCGCAGCAAGCAGCTGTCCCCTCCACCCTCTCCTCCAAACCCAGCACTTACTGCTTAGTCATCCTGGAGTCCTGGAAGGTGACGAAGATCAGGTCCAGACGCTTCAGCCGTGCGCGGTTGAGCTCAGCGTTGAACTCATCAGTCAGCTGCTCCTCCAGCTCGCTGTAGTACTGTTCTGCGTCCACCTAGGGGGCGAGACGTGAGCCTCAGAGCTGGAGCGGCCAGGGCTCCAGGAAGGCCGCCTCTCTCCCCCGGAGGGCGCAGGCCGGTGCGGGGCGGAGACGAGGCGGGGCGGTGTCTTGGTTCCATCCCCAGCTCCCTAGGAAGCCTGGCAAAAAAGCTCAGGACCCCAGGTGGGCTCCCAGGTCCCACCTCTCCAGGAGGAAGAGGCTGTCACTCTGAAACAAGCTCCTTGCTCTTAGATCTGGGGAAAGGGAGGCTTCTCCAGGGGTGAAGGGGTGCCTTTGGCCTTGGGGTGGACTCCAGAGGAGCAACAGAATGTGCCTGCAGCCTTTTCAGGGGAGGGAATCATGCTTTTTTTCTGAACTGGCTAGATGAGTTCAGTCCTGCCAAGGCCTCTTTCTAGCCACATGGGCGGGGTGATAAGATGGAGCCCACGGCTTTCAAATGTTCCCGTGCCAGCGCTGTGAACGCCCAAGGCCTGGCAGCCTGCTGTGTCCTTGCTGGTCCTCCCCACCAAGCCCCGAAGGGAGCAAGAACCAGCCCCATCCTGGATCATTTTGGGAGGGGAGGCCCCAAGAAAGGCTCCTCTGCCTTCTCAACAGGGAGACAGGACATGCTGGAAAGGAGAACGTGAGCCAGGGGCCACTCTGAACGGAGTCTGCGGCCCAAGGATGTAGGCCCAGGGTACCGCCCAGGGCTGTGGACGGGGCCTGGAGCCCCGGTGCCCCAGCCCCTGTGCCACATCCCCGATGTCCACGCCAGTTACCTCTTTGAAGCAAGCCCAGCACCTGCAGAAGCACAGCCGGGAGCAGGGGTGGACCTTGATCATCACCTTGCCCTTCTTCTTGGCCTTGGCAGTGTAGTAGAGCCGGCCCCGCATCGCGTGGCGCCTGCCAGCCAACAGGCGACACGGTGAAGGGTCTCGCGGTCGGAGGCCCACAGAGCAACAGCCTCCCCTTCCCTCCCCACCCCAAATCCACACAGGTCCCGCTGCAGCCTCACCTCTGATCATCCAAGTCAATCAGGGTCCTTACGTCGTAGCAGAAGTGGACTCTGGTCACTACGCACCCTGGGTAGGCCTCGCTGAAGCCAGGAACAAAGATGATGAGCCAGCCTGCAGGGCTGGGGACTTCCTTTCCCTAGAGCTACAGCCCACAGGGCTAAGGGGCACAGCTTCCAGGGGCTCCCTGTGCTTGGGTGGTAGAATCCACTCCCTGGTTCCTAAGCCTGGACATCAGGGTTGATCCCTGTTAATGAGAGATTTGCCACATCCTTCCCACATGACACAGAACAGGGCCAGGGAGCAGAGCTGGACATTGCTGCTCACAGATAATTAGCTTCTAGGGTTTGGAACTCAGGTCACAGAAGGGGCCACAAGATAAGATGGCCTGTTCTAGACTGGGTACCACAGCTGGAGGGTGACCGGGAGGAGGCCATCCACGCCTCAGCCCACTCTGCCCCACTTACTGAAAATGCTTAATGATGATCTCTGGGTCTTGGATGTCCGTGGGGACATAGGTGATCATTAGTGTCCTGGTGACCTAGGTAGGGAAGGTCAGTGGAGAAAGAAGACTGCTCGCACAGGAATTCTGGGTCTTCTGGTGGCCCTCAGCCACCTGGAGCAGGTCGTCTACTCATGTCAGGCTGCCTCCTTGCTGCGTAAGCCAGGTGCCAGCTTCCCTACCCAGCCCACGTCCCTGAGGTCAGCAGGCAGGCAAGCTACACTGCTGTGAATCCCTGCGCCCCACGCCATGCATCCCCCTGCCCCTGCACCAGGAGACCCCTTGCCATGGATGGCTGTAGTCAGGGGAGGAAGAGTCAGAGGCTGCAGGGAGAGGTGGAGGGCTCGGGGAGGACCAGAGCTCCATGACCTGCAAAGGGAGCTCATGCTGTCTTGCTGACCTCCGGTCTCCACTGTTTCACGTGATGCCCAACTCAAGGGGACATCCCTATCATCGGACCGGGGATGGGGAATTGGAAGGTAAGCTGGATTGTGGGGAGGGAATGGGGAAGTCCCTCAAAGTTCACATATTACTCTGTGAGTGGGATATGTCTTCCTGAGCCATCGCCTTGTGGCAAGTGTCTGTAAACTGTGCTGCTAGAGAGGGGAGTCTGGGCAGAAGCTTCTGGTGACAAGACAGAAAACTGATGTGGCTGAGTCCAGATGGGCCAGGAGTGCCCGAGCCTCCTAGCAGGCTGAGACACTTGGGGTTACCTTTCAGGGGTGTGTGCAATTGCCTTCTGGGGTGTGTGCAATTGTGTTCTGGGGTGGGGTAAAGGGAATCTGTCCTTCAGGATGAAAGACTTGTAGGAGCCCATCTCTCTTTTATCTGCCCTCTTCCCTCCTGCTAGGAGACCCTACCTGCCTAGTGGTCCTTCCTGGGATCACCTCCCAAATAAGTGAATGCTACTCAAACCCTTGTCTCAGGTTCTGCTTGGGAGGTGGGATGGGAGAAATACAAACCAAGACAGTGAGGACACAAAGAGGCAGCCCATGAGTTTCTGACCTCAGGAGATGGTGGAAGGGCCAGGAGTTGGATGCAAGAGTGGGCAAAGTAGTCAAAGTATCTATCCATTGGGGGCACTGGCCGCTGAAGATGGAGGTCACCCCCACCACAGTTAAGCCTTCAGTTTTCCAGTGGTGGGGAGGTCCAGGGGTCCTTGGAGAGGGTCCAGGGCAGCAGGGATGTAGCAGGAGGACATACTTGGGGGCAGCTATTCACCAGCTGGTTTGGAAGGGTCTCAGTGGTTTCACAGCCCAGATGGATGTGCCAGGTGACAGTTCCCAGGGATAAGCGGAGGAGGCCTCCCTGCTCGAGTGAGACTCCCCCCCAGAGGTGTGCAGATCATGACAAGCTGGGATGCTTCTGAAGGCTGGGAGTGGGATGGTCCGGATGGGGGTGGGCAGGGAGAGGGGCTCTAGGCGAGAGGGTCCTGGTAGTTCTTTTCACTTACTCACCGCGTAGCTTTTCCTGGGCACAAATCCTAAGCAGTGATGAGTCATGAAGAGGAGGTTGGTGATGAAGTATAAGAAAGTGAAGACGCTGTGTAGCCACAGGAACTTACTCCTGCCAAGAATGAGATACGGGAGGCGTGAGACCCCCACCCCACCCCCTCCCACCTCCCCAGGGCCACCCTCCAGTGCCTCCAGACACTCAGGCACCTTGGAAGGGGATGGAGAAGAGGCTGTCCATTCCAACGAATGAAGGCTAGCGTTGATCGAGTGTTCACTATATGCCAGACCCAGGGTGGGAGCAGATGCTCTGTGTACATTTTCTTGCTAGACTCTTGGACCGTGTGAGTGCGGTGCTGTGAATGTCTTCATTTTACTCGTAGGGAAACGAGGGCCAGAGTGTCTGCCCAAGGCTACTCTTGGCTGTGGCGGTCCCAGAAGGGGTGCCCAGAACTGCAGAAGCACTTACACTCGTCATACTGTGTCATATTGCCCCCTGCCCACCCCCCCATACCCCCCTGCCACTGCACAGCTGACCATGAGGCCAAGCAGAGCAGCCCTGCAGAAAGGAGGGCCTGCAGATTCGGCTCACCTCCCTGGGGCAGGAAGTGTTTGGGTCCCGGGGCTCTACACTCACGTGAAGCTGTCCCAAGGCACCAGGCCAGGAAGGCTGCTCAGAAACAGGGCCCGCCTTATTTGGTGCAGTTTGAGGACAGAGAGGCTGCCTGGCTTCAAAATATCTCATCACTGTCCCCCCTGCCCCTACCTCCTCCGCCTGGCATTTCACTTAACTTTCCCCATCTGGCTAAATGCCTCTCTCCTCAGTTTTCTCAGAGAGGGCAAGGTGACATGGTCCCTGAGGAACACTCCAGTTCTCTGGATTTAGGAAAGTTGAAGGGGCTCTTGGCCGCCCTATTAGACTTCACTTCTTGTTGGAAGTTGTAGGCGCCACACTTACACCAGCGACTGGCCGAGAAGAAGCTGCTTAAGCTCTGCTCTGGCGCTGCCAACACCCGGGGCGGAGCTGGCGAAAGGGGGCCCAGCCTTTCTGGTGCTTTTGGAGTTTGGTGGGGTTTGCAGGGGTGCAGGGTCAGAAGATGGGGTGGGGTAAAGGGAGGTGGGGTTAGGAGCGCGCAGGCCCACTCGCATCTGCTGGAAAGGCTGCTTCCGCTCAGTCAGGAAGCCGGCCACGAGCCCTGGGGGCCTGTTGTCTCGGCCGAGACCAGCAGGGCCAAGTCTGGGTCCTACAGATTGCTCTGGCCACCAGAGGGGTTGGCTGATGCTAACGTCCACAGGCTCCTGAACCATAAGGGCTGGAAGGGGCCTTAGAGCTCATGTCCAGCAGCCTTTCCCCCACCACGGACGAGGGATGAGGCTCACAGGAGGGCACCCTGCCCCAGACCCAGGGCCAGCTAACAGCAGAGCTGGGGCAGGGACCCAGCCCCTCTGGGTCCTCAGTCTCACAACCACAGGGATCAGGTCTGTGCTTCACTCAGTTCCTGAGGCCTGAGCTGAACTCTTTTGTGGGCAGAGGAAGCAGTACCTTAAACCTCCACTTACTACCGTGCTTCTGCCTATCGGGAGCTAGACATACCAAGCAAAGAGGACCACCCTGCTGAGACTTCAGGACTGACTGGTGTAGCTAGGGCCATCCATTACAGAGATGGGGACACGGAGGCACCAAGGAACACTTCCTCACGAAGAGAAGGCAGTGTCTGGCGTCCCACTTGGGACCTGGGTTCCCAAAGAAACCAGGCCTTTCTCATCAGCAAAGAGGAGCCCATGTTTTAGACTCAGCGTCAGACCACCTCTCCCCACCAACATCTGCACCCCCTCCCCTGCCCCAGCCAGTAGAATGGGAGGTAAGAGGATCAGGTACCTACTCTGTGGAGACATTGACAATGGTGGTCCGGCCAAAGTGACTGTCCTGGTCTGAAAGAGAAGAAAGTCGCCAACCTCAAGTCTGGCTTCTTGACTGGTTGGGCACAGACCCTAGGGTTCCTGAGTGAATGCCTGGGGCCTAGAAACGCTTGCCTACATCCTGCGCTTCCTTTTAGTTCCCCAGAGCTTGTTGCAGGAGATGCAAGACATGAGTTCCATCCTTGGGTCGGGAAGACCCCCTGGTAAGAAATGGCAAGCTGCTCCAGTATTCTTGCCTGGAGAGTCCCCATGGACAGAGGCGCCTGGCGGGCTGCAGTCCACGGGGTCGCAAAGAGTCAGACACGACTGAGCGACTGGGCACAAACACCAGTGGCCGAGGAGAAACAGGTGGGAACCTGAGCGGTCAGGGCACACCTGGCGCCGTCCGGACATTTACACACCACCTAGTTGTACGGCCCTCATTTGGCTCTGTGCCTGCACTCACTATCGACATACTGGCTGCTATTCACTGAGCACCCACTACAGGCAGCGTGCGAAGCACGTGACATGCGTGGTCTCTCGATCCCTATGACTGTTGAGGAAACCGAGGCCTGGGAACACTGCGTAAGATGAAATAATCTTCTGGGAAGCAGACGTGGGTAAACAGTGGGGAACCACGTTTTGTCTCTGAAGGCCAAGCCCTCACCCACCTTGTGTCAAAATCTACCCTGCTAGGAGAAATGTCGATGGACTCCGGATGAGAAATTCTGCCCCTACGATGCTGCGTCCACCAGAGTGGGTACAGCAAGAGATCCGGTCCGGGGATCTCGGCAGTGGGTCACACGCCATAACAAGGCCTCCACGAACACCTGGCCAGGTACAGTGTGGGTCATGGATCATGGATAAACATTCGGTTTCAGACTGAATTACTACTATCTGCCTTCTCTGCGCCAGATCCTGGGCCAAATTGGTACCCAGAGGGGTATCACCTGTGGTTTCCACGTGAGGGAACTGGAAGCATGGGTTGCCTAAGGTCCCATAACTAATCCTGAGAAGTACAACTAGAAGTTAGAGTTCAAGATGCCCAAGCCCCAAGCTCTGTCCCGCCAGCCAGGCTGCCTCTTAGGTCTAGTGGGCCGGGCTCGGGGTCCCTGGAGCTCCACCTACCCAGAACATCTCCAGTGTAGTTGATGGGCAAGATGATGCCCAAGGAGGGGATGCAGAGGATGAGGATAAAGATGATGAGGTGGTACTGGAACATGATGTAGATCCGGGCGTCATCTCCACACCTGCTAATCAGATCTTCATTCCTGGAAGAGACATAGAGACGGGGACACTGGTCAGGAGCCAGTGTGGCCGCAACTCAAGTCAGGGGTGAAGGGAGCAAAGAGAGAGGAGATGACCGCCCCATGCCCGCATCTTCATCTTCAGAAACATCCCTCTTCTCAAAACTTCTTAGGCCCGAAGTGGGTTTCACTGAATTTCACAGGCGTACCAAAGAAAGAGGCTGCAGATAACGCACTCGGGAATCCAGAAGCACTCTTAAATCAGGCATTGATTTCCTCTTTTATTGTTTCTTCAAACGTTCCTAGTGCCTGCCATGGTACAGGTACTGAACAAACCGTTAGTGATAGCAAGATTCATCCTATTTTTCAAAAAGCTGCTCCTTAAATTAAAAACCACAATGAGCTAAAAACTTCAAACCACAATGAGCTATCACTCTGTACTGCCAGACTGGTCAGCATTGGAAAGTTGGTGAGGAAAGTTCTGGGAGGAGGTGCTAGTGAGGGTGTGGGGTGCTGGGAGCTCTCTCACACTCATGGGTACTGACTCTGGCACGGCCACTTTGGGTAACAGTTGCCATTATCTATAGCAACCGACTATATGTACACCCTATGGCCTAGCAATTCCACTCCTAGGTTTATAACCAACCGAAATACACGCACATGGACATTAAGAGACAAGGATGAGAACCTCAGAGATGCATTATTTGTAATGGCCCCGAACTGGAAACAACCTAAATGTCTGTCAAAGTTGAGATGGACACAAGAATGAAGTACACACGCAGAGAGCTGCATACATTATGCATATATGTAGTGAAACACTATTCAGAGATAAAAATGGATGACCACAGCTGAACTCCACACATGTAACGCCGAGTGAAAGAGGACACACACAAACAACACATGCCATATCATTTCACATACAAAGTTCACAAATAGGCAATACTGAACTGAAGAGTTAGAAGTCAGGATGCTGGTTCCCTCTGAAGAGCTGGGAGGTGCTAGGAGATGGGGAGGGTGCAGGAGGAGAGCTTCGGGGTCTTGGCAATGCTCTAATCTTTATTAGGAGGGAGGCTGTGATAATTGAGCTGGACATTTTGGGGGGGCATGTCTCTGCATGTTTGTTAACTCCAATTAAAAATTTTAAAAGCAACACATGCTTATTATAGAAACTTTGGAAAATACGAAAGAAGAAAATCATTCGCCTACAATCTCATCAAACCTAAGACAATGGGTATTAATCATTTTTGTCAATTTCCTTTAGTTTCTTATTATATTACTGGTTTACCTTAGTGACTGTAGTATAAACAGCATTTGGTGGCTCAGACGATAAAGAATATGCCTGCAATGTGGGAGACCTGGGTTTGATCCCTGGGTCAGGAAGATACTCTGGAGAAGGGAATGGCTGCCCACTCCAGTATTCTTGCGTGGAGAATTTTAAGGACAGAGGAGCCTGGTGGGCTACGGTCCATGGGGTTACAAAGAATCAGACACAACTGAGCGACTAACTCTTTCACTTTTTCCCCACTTTCTTTCATTTCACATTTAATCTTAAGTGTTTTCTGACAGTTTAACATTTTGTCTAAATATTTTTATGACTGCACGGTAATAATGGAGACAATGGTCTGTTTGTGGATTATTAGTTCACACTTAGCCCCAAGGTGCACACCTGCCCCCCCACTGGTGGACGTACCATAGTTTACTCACCCTTGGCCTCTGATCAGACTTGAAGGTGGTATGCAACTTATAGCATCCAGTCCAATATTCAGATTTATTTTTCAACAATACTACAATGTACAGCATATCTTCAAGGCTATCAATATCACCATTTCAGTAATTACTTAGAGCTCTCAACCTTTTTTTTAAACTTCAAGCTGTTAAAACACTTCCTACCCTGAATTTGGAGAAAGCAATGGCACCCAACTGCAGCACTCTTGCCTGGAAAATCCCATGGACGGAGGAGCCTGGTAGGCAGCAGTCCATGGGGTTGCTAAGAGTCAGACACGACTGAGAGACTTCACTTTCACTTTTCACTTTCATGCATTGGAGAAGGAAATGGCAACCCACTCCAGTGTTCTTGCCTGGAGAATCCCAGGGACCGGGGAGCCTGGTGGGCTGCCGTCTATGGGGTCGCACAGAGTCAGACACGACTGAAGTAACTTAGCAGCAGTAGCAGCAGCAGCCCTGCATTTGAGAATTAAATCCCAAGAATGGGGTGGATGAGGAGTGGTGAGAAGGGAGAATGGGGGGAATGTCCCCCTGCAGGCTTGGGGTGCCCAGATCTGCTCATATGATAGAAATAGTGTGCCTGAGGCAGGGTGAGAGCCTCCAATCAGATAGCGAGAGCAGAGGGCTGGATGGGACCAAGAACACAAGAATTTCATTTCTGGGCTAGCAATTCCCTCTGCCCCTACTGGGCTCATTGCTCCATCTGCACCGGAAAACCCAGGCTATACTCAGCAGCCTATGTTACACTTTCAAGGGAAGCCTGAATTTTTGAGCCTATCTATATTCCTCTAATCAACTCTGTCCTCTTCCCACCACTCTTTAAAGTGAGGCCCCCACGACGTTCCAGGCACTACCCTCTCTCCTACTCATGATTAATTCTTGTCTCTGCTTGAATCGCTTCCTCTCCTCTACCTCTTCTTGGAGACTCGCTGGACCTGGCATCCTTTTCTTTCACCTTTAATGCCTCCTCTCTCTACAGCCACCCTGACTTCTTCCCTTTCAATGACAGCCAGGTTCAGGTGCCCATGTTTCAGTCTTAGAAAAACCCGAGAAGCTCCTCAAGCATCTACTCCTTCACCAGCTTCCCTTCAAGTTCTATCCAATATCCTTACATCCCTGTCCCACCCACTTCTTGAAAAAAGGTGACTTCCTTTCTCAGCCTCTACTCCTCGGACGTCTCCTCATCCTGGACCTGCCCTCCCAGGGGAGACCCAAGTCTTCAAAGCCGACGTCCTTTCCTGAGCACTCATTCTAGTCCGGCTCTCAGGGTTGGAGGCTGCAGAGCACACCATGTCTGGAGCCTCGTGCCTGCCTAGTTACAGCGAGCCACTGCCCTCCAGGATGCTTTTTCCTCCTGCCCCAGCTATTCTCTCCCTTGGTTCCTTTCTGATCTTGCTCCCTTGGGTGAACCATCTGCTCCCACGACTTCAACCACAACCTCTTCGCTCCCATATCCCAAGTCTAAATTTCTAGCTCCAACCTTTCTCCTAAACTTTATTTCTGTTTTGACCGTCAATTCCCATACTCGCCCTGGTTCTGTGTTATCAATTTCCCAACTCATTATATCTCCTCCCCTTCCACCTAATGGTATCACTGCCCTTCCCAGAAACAAGACGTCAACTTCTCCCTCTTTCCTAACCAGGTGGAAGCTAGGTGGAAACCACGATCCAGTGACGGTCGCCCAGAGCCTCCCTTCCCATGTCTCCTCCACGTCAATTCCCTGATCATTACCACCTCTCACCTGGACACTGGGAAAGCCTTCTTAGCTGCTTGCATTGCCTTTGGCCTATTCCAACTGCCATTCAGCCCTCAAACTCTTGGCTACAAACAGACATCATCCTGAGTTTCCTGTTCAAAAACAGGCACTGTCTTTCTGCTGCCTCTAAATCAAAAACCAAGATTCTCGGGATGGTAGTCAAGATTCCCACTGATCCTTCCAGCCCAATCTTTTATCTTGTCTCTTTCTATGTACTCCTGCTTCTAGCACACCACAAGATTTACCATCTCTGGACACTCTCTGCCATCTCCACCCCAAATCTTTGCCCCCACAGTCCTTAATTTCTGATTGGGCCCTCCATATCACAACGACCAAAATTCTTCCCATTCTTCAAGGCCTCGCTCAAAACCATGCTTCTTCCGAACCCCCACATTGGAATTAAGTTCTCACTCCCCCAAATGCCTTTTGCACAGCAGTTATGTGCTTCCCATGAGAAGTTCTGGGTCGTGGGCCTGGTTAACCTTTGCGTTTTTGATTAGACTGAGTGGGCTATGTGCCCTGGGACTTAGGCTTCTGCAGAAAGGGAGGGTCATGAAATGGATGAGAGACTGCAGGCGAACTTCTATGTTTCTCTCAATGAAACTGTATTTATGCAAGCTTGTGCATACTTTTCAAATAAAGCAAAACTAGAGAAAGTGCCAAGAAATAAAAGTCTTCCCTCCACTCCCCCAACACAGGGCTAAGAGTCCCAACCCCCACACAAACTAGTGGTATCACTTCCTGGGGACTTCAGTGAAAGATGAAGGAAGACGAAAGGCCAAGGCCGTGGGGAGTCCTCCGTCAGGGCTGGGGCTCAGACACCAGAGACTGCCAGTCCCAAGGCCAGCTCTGGATTCCCAAGGGCCAGTCAGGATGCCCTGCACCCCTGTGGGGGTCCCAGGTCTGGGGAAACAGAGGTGCCCCAGTGTGGCTCATGTGGGTTGGGATGGGGTCTCAGGGCAATATCTGAATGCTCCCATCAAGGCTCTTGGATGGTGGACGTGGAGACACACGATGGGAGACGCTCTAAGAGCCTTGGCAAAGAACCAAATGAGCAGATCCAGGCGGAACCCTGTGCAGTGGCCTCTGAGGAGCAGTTAGGCAGCCCCCTAAGGCAGGCATCCCAGGCAAGGCTTGGCCCTGGAGGAGGGGGTCAAAGGACGAGAAGGGCAGGCTGGATGGGAGCTATTTAGGGAGCACCCAGGAACATACAGGGCTCTGAGATGGAGACAGAGCTGTGTGCACACCAGTAAGTGTGTATGCACATATGTGTTCATGCAGTAGAGACAGCTCTGAGAAGAGTCAGGGACTGGTGGGATGAGGCAATCAGGAGATGACAGGCCTGGGGATCTCTCTCCTTGCAGAGGGGGTCTGACACTAAAGAGATCCAGAAGATGCGGTGGGCCAGGGGTTATCCCTCCAGAGTGGGCACAGAGGCTGGGAGACAAGGCCTGCCCTTATCTCCGGTGGCTTTGGTTTTTTCCATCTCGGCAAATATGAGAAATGACGTTCACAGGAGAAAAGCAAACAACACGTGGGAAGGGCTTCTTTTTCCTCGTGTGGCCTTCATAAAACCATTTTTACAAGCCTGTGAAAGGAGTCCTTTCCTGAGAACTGTAGCAGAGGGAAAATGGGCTGCGGGCACCCTCCAGTTCCCATTTCACCAACTGGAAAACATCCTTTTTCCCAGGCTGGGCTGCAGTGGGCGGCCAGGAGTGGGGAGTGGAGGCTGGGGCACAGAGTTCAGGCCCCAGGTCCGGTCCTGTGGGGAAGGAGACCCGCCCCCCACCCTCCAGCAGATGAGGCCTCGGGGCTCAGAAATTCAGGCACTTACTTCATGGTGATGGTGTTGAAAAACCAGGAATAGAAGCCCTGGGGGAAAAGGAGAGAAAGTGTGAGAAACCCAGCGCTGGGACGTCCAAGGCATCGAGGCAGTGTCCGGGGCTTCCTCCCCAGGCAAGGCCCGGACCGGAATCGCTGCTGAGGGGGATGTCTTTTCAAAAATCGGGCATCCTGCGACAGGAAGTGGGGGCCTGGGGGGGCCTTGGACTGGAGGGAGAGAAGGCACTCTGCGGTGGACATCAGTTGCTTTCTGTTTGTCCCTCATCGCGTCCCTCAGGGAAATGCGCCTCCCCCGGGCATGTGGCCCAGTGGGCTGTCCCTCAAGAAGGCTTCTGCCAGTTGGCCAACAGGAGCCTGGCCCAAGTGGGGCCAAACAGAATGCTCTCAAGGGAATTGATACGGCATGGCTTCCTCTGGGTTCTTGCCTCTCGGTCAACACCAGGCAGCCTCGAGGGGCTTGGTGAGTCTCTGATGCCACACGCAGCAGTCTGCCTGAGAAAAGAGCCCAGTCAGATGAAGAAGGACCAGAGAGGGACCCTGCTGGCAATGCTGGACTTCCTGGGTCCAGCGGGACCTGAAACAGACACTTCTGCTAATTTCTCCACACTCAAGCCACACATCACCCTTTTGTTATAGCAGTAAGCTAGAGCTGGTTTCTTCTTCTGCACCTGAGAGTCCTGTCAGTTACGCCTTTCTCTCAGGTCTTGCTGTCTGGAGTTCCCGGGTGACGGGAAAAGGTGGGCTTGGCCAGAGACTTGGGACGGGGGCCTGGAGAGGGCATCAACTTAGGAGCTGCGTGCTAAGGTGGATAGAGGGCCATGGCTCTAAAAGCTGCCAGCTGTGGCAGCTGGTTAAGTTGCTCTGATGCGTGCTTGCTTCTGAGATTCTGGAGGGCTTGGCAAAAACCTCAGAAAAGGCTGCAGTTCCTGATGGACCCCATCTGGGTCACGAGCACATCAGTGAACTGGGCAGCCCCCCCTCAGTTGAACCACGTGCATTAGGGAATAGGTATTCGAAATGTGATGCTGGAGAAGATTCTTGAGAGTTCCTTGGACTCCTTGAGAGTTCCTTGGACTCCAAGGAGATCAAACCATTAAATCTGAAAGGAAATCAACCCTGAATATTCATTGAAAGGACTGTTGCTGAAGCTGAAGCTCCAATACTTTGGCCGCCTGATGCAAAGAGCTGACACTTTGGAAAGGTCCCTGATACTGGGAAAGACTGAAGGTGGGAGGAGAGGGGGGCGACAGAGGATGAGATGGTTGGATGGCATCACCAACTGGGTGCACGTGAGTTTGAGCAAGCTCTGGGAATTGGTGATGGACAGGGAAGCCTGGCGTGCTGCAGTCCATGGTGTCACAAAGAGTTGGACACAACTGAGCAACTGAACAACAACACATTTCCCAAAAGGAAGCAAGGAGAAGCTGGTAAACACGAAACAAAAGGAAGTTCCTCGCTACCTTTGGTGTAAGGCCCACCTTCCAGGCCTCCTCGCTGTGTTGGGTGGGTTGAGAGCGGGAATGCCTGTCGGGGGAATCATTCCCCTAGCTATGACCCAGGGAACTAAAACAGGGATAAAAGCCTGGGTATGAGACAGAGCAATGAAAGGACAGGGTACGGAGGTGGCAGCAGCGACTGGGCAAGTCCCATGCAGGGGGTGAATTGCTAAACAAGACTGGGTTTGACTCTCAAGACTGGCCACCCCTCCCCGCATGGAGAGCCTTTCCCCACCACCCACCACTGGGCCAACTCGCGGTTCACTAAGACCTAGCAGGCAGGTTTGCTGACAGACCCTAGTGGTTATGTGGAGCGGCAGAGGTTGAGAGTGAAGTGTGGTCTGTACACTCATGCAGAGTGCATGGACACAGATGTGTGAGTGACCATGTGTGGATCCATTCTCTCTCTCTCTCTCTCTCTCTGTCACACACACACACACGCCCCTGCATACACACCACAGCTCTGAAAGGCATAAACCATTCTGAAAACGTCACAGCTGAACAGCAGGCCTGAGAAGCAGACGTATCTTCTCTCTTCTCTCTGCCTTAAGGAAATGGTCACAGGCTCCCAAGAGCCAGCTCAGCTGGCAAGATTGAGTGACAGTGGTCAGTCCACCCACCTTGGTGGCCCCATCCTCCCCGATCCTGCCACACCTGTCCCGACTTCCTCACGGCACTATGGGGAGACCGGTTGGCTTCACTCATGCTCCTCAGCCAGGCTAGAGGCTCGCCGCCTGCCTGGGACCCCTCACCACACTCTCCCTCTGTGTGTAATTTTTACCCTCATCTGTTTGACTGCCCCACTGCTGCCATAATGATTTATCTTCTAGATATTTTTAAAATAAAATGGCACTGTGCAGGAAAAAAAACCACTACAAAGCCAAGGCGATGTTTCCAAAGGTAAATCTGAGAATCACCTTGCAAGGTAGGTGTGACTGTCCTCATTCGACAGAGGAAACCTCCAAGACACGAACTGTCTGAGGCTCCCGGCCTGGCCTGGGGCAGATCTTGGCAAGGAAAGGGACTGGATCTCTTGGAGGGATGAAAATGGAAGGAATAGGGTTCTACCTACTCCCTGCCTCCAGCAAATGTGTATCAGATACTAATGACATGACAGGGTGGACCGGGTGCTGGGACAATGGTAAGTGAGACCAGAACGACACTGGTCTCGAGGGGGGAAGTGGGCACACTTGACGGATTATAGGACGGGGAATCCTCACAGTCTGGGCTAAGAGCACTGAAGACAAGGAGTGCGTTTTCTATGAGGCTATAACAAGAGATCGGGATCCAGAGGAGCGGACAAGGATCCCAGGAAAGTGGTGCTTGAGCTGAAATCTGAACAGAGCATGGGTGTGTTAGCCAGAGGGGCCAGTGGGCAGTGGGGAGGGGGAGAGCAGATGAAGGGCGTGGGGTGAGAAGGAGGGTCGGAAAGACGGCCAATGTGGTGGAGGGTGGGGCAATCAGGAGGGAAAAGAGAGACGGGACTGGTGGGCAAGAGGCCCAACCACAAGCCCATGGCAGTTGATTCCAAGAGCATTAGGAAGCCACTGAAAGCTTACACAGGGGGCCCTGTGTCCCTGTTCATGGAGTTCACTCTGGATGGAGTAAGGGGCACGTGTGGACCAAAAGAGATCGGTTAGCGGCAACCATGCTCACCCAAGCCAAAGACTGAGGGAAGCTGGACTGCGGGATGGTGGGAGAAGTGGAGAGAAACGAAACTGGGAAGGCGCAAGCAACACGATTAGGTAACACGATTAGCCGGCCATGCCCAGGGGCCTGGATGAGAGCAGCGACACGCACCTGAGTGGGTGATGGGAAGAGTCTGGGACCAGGGGTCCAGGGACAGGTGGTTGTGGGGGGTGAAAATCACAGCATATTGAATCTGAAACGCCCTTACAATATTTTGAAGGCCACTGGATAAATGGAGTCAGAGCTCAAAGGAAGGTTTAGCTGGAGATAGGAATTTAGGAGGGATCCATGTAGCACTGGGAGCTTCCCTAATAGCCCAGTTGGTAAAGAATCCACCTACAATGCAGGAGACCCCAGTTCGATTCCTGGGTCCGGAAGATCTGCTGGAGAAGGGATAGGCTACCCTCTCCAGTATTCTTGGGCTTCCCTGGTAGCGCAGCTGGTGAAAAATGCAGGAGACCTGGATTTGATCCCTGGGTTGGGAAGATCCCCTGAAGAAGGGAAAGGCTACCCACTCCTGTATTCTGGCCTGGAGAATTCCATGGACTGTATAGTCCGCGGGGTTGCAAAGAGTCAGACCGACTGAGCTACTTTCACTTTCATGTAGAACTGAAGTCGTGAGTGAGTATGGATGACATGGCCTGGGGCTGGGGAAGTCTCCCGGGCTGGGGAAGTCTCCCGGCCTGGAGGCGGCCGACGGAGGGAAATCCCAGAGAGCAGGATGCCACGGAAGCAGCCGGAAGTGCTCTCCTCTGTTCAAGAAGGGAAGGCGGCTCTGAGAGATGAGATGAGAACCCAGGAGCGGCCATTGGGTTTCGTGACGTGGGGCTGTGGGTGATCCTGGGGCTGTCTGGGTGGGAGCCACGGGTGAGAGGGAGGTGAGCAGTGGAGGTGGCAAGCCAGACCTCTCTTCTGAGTTCCGCTCGAGGGCACCCAGCCCTGAGCGCCACGCAGAAAACGTTAGCTCCGCCCCGACACGTGGCGGGCCCCCTCGTTGCCTTTATCCTCTGTGCCCTAACCACCACCATTCTCTTGCGCCCTAGGAGGCAGCGGGGGTCAAGTCTCCGTGTTTCCACTGGGGTAACACGCTTGGCAAGGTTGAGGCGTTTGTCTGAGGTCAGGCTGCCGCAGCGCGTTCTGCGGCCCCTGCCGGCGAGCCGGCGCGTCCTGCGCGAGCCCGGCCGCCTGTCCAGGGCCAGCGCGCCCGCCCCCGCACCGCTCCCCCCGCGCCAGCGTGC
>SJYQ01003658.1:91731-141539 GCA_006410935.1 Redunca redunca
AAAAAATTTAATTTTAAAAAAAAAAAAAAAAAAAAATAAAAAAAAAAAAAAAAAAAAAAGAAGACAGCCTCACCCCCACCTCACTACCATCCTCAGGTTTCTCAGCAGCAAGCAGACGCAGCGATGAGGGAGGCTGTTGCGTTGCCATGGAAACACAGAGTAGCACCCAACCTTTTCTCCTCACCCCTACACCATGCCTGGACCTTCCTCCTCCCTTCTTTCCAGAAGGCCAGCATTCTGGGGGTAGAGCTAGCTCTTGTGTGTGAAAAAGAGGACAGAACGTTTTCTGGCAATCAGAGCATCAGCCCCTGAAATAATAAAACTTGAAATCCGAGGGTGTTAAAGGAGCACAGAGCAGGGGCACCAATTTGCCTGGTGCAGCAGGCATCAAGGAATTCTTCTCTTTGAGCATGAATTTCACAGCAGAGCACAGGGATGCTGGCTATTCAGGGCATCTTTCTGGAGCCAGATTGCCTCGGCTTAAGTCCCAGAACCACGCTTGCTAGCTGTATGACCCTGGACAGGGACTTCACTACTCTGAGCCTCAGTTTCCAAATCTGGAAAGTGGGGATAATAACAGAACCGCCTCTCAGGCTTACTGTGAAGATGAAATAAGATAATTTGCACAAAGCCCTTCACATGGTGCTTGGGAATCTATGCGCTCAAAATGAGCCAGCACCAAGATTACGGTCATCAGCTTATTTGTGAGATGAGCGGCCCAGACCAGATCATTCCTAGTCTCCTTCCCCCTACTCTGCTCTGCAATAGGCAAAAGGAGAGGTGAAGAGTGAGGGAAGGACTTTACCAGCTCCTCAAACTGCAGCTTGTGGGTGGTGCTGCTTCTGCTCTTCCTGGACATGAAAAGTAAATGTCAGCCTTGCTTTTTGGACCAGGGAGGGGCAGCGAGAGAGGGTGTTAAGGTTGGTTGGGGAGTTGGGAGTCTCAGGTCTCTTCAGCTGCCCATCTTATCTGACAGGGAAGTGTGAGGCCTTCCTCGCCTCCCATTTCTGCCCCACTCCAAAATAGCAATTCCTAGCTTTATTGATTACACCAAAGCCTTTGACTATGTAGATCACAACAAACTGTGGAAAATTCTTCAAGAGATGGAAACACCAGACCACCTTACATGCCTCCTGAGAAATCTGTATGCAGGTCAAGAAGCAACAGTTAGAACCAGACATGGAACAATGGACTGGTTCCAAACTGGGAAAGGAGTACCTCAAGACTATGTTGTGACCCTGCTTATTTAACTTATATGCAGAGTACATCATGCAAAATGCCAAGATGGATGAAGCACAAGCTGGGATCAAGATAGCCCGGAGAAATATCAATAACCTCAGATATGCAGATGACACCACCTTTATGGCAGAAAGCAAAGAGGGACTAAAGAGCCTCTTGATGAAGGTGAAAGAGGAGAGTAAAAAAGTTGGCTTTTAAAATTCAGCATTCAGAAAACTAAGATCGTGGCATCCAGTCCCATCACTTCATGGCAAATAGATGGGGAAACAGGGGAAACAGTGAGAGACTTATTTTGAGGGGCTCCAAAATCACTGCAGATGGTGACTGCAGCCATGAAATTAAAAGATGCTTGCTCCTTGGAAGAAAAGCTATGATCAACCTAGACAGCATATTAAAAATCAGAGACATTACTTTGCCTACAAAGGCCCATCTAGTCAAAGCTATGGTTTTTCCATAGTCATGTATGGATGTGAGAGTGGACTATAAAGAAAGCTGAGTGCTGAAGAAGTGATGCTTTTGAACTGTGGTGTTGGAGAAAACTCTTGAGAGTCCCTTGGACTGCAAGGAGATCCAACCATTCCATTCTGAAGGAAATCAGCCCTGAATAGTCTTTGGAAGGACTGATGCTGAAGCTGAAACTCCAATATTCTGGCCACCTGAGGCGAAGAGCTGACTCATTGGAAAAGACCCCAATGCTGGGAAAGATTGAAGGCGGGAGGAGAAGGGAACGACAGAGGATGAGACGGTTGGATGGCATCACCGATGCAAAGGACAGGAGTTTGAGTAAACTTCACGAGTTGGTGATGGACAGGAAATCCTGGTGTGCTGGGGTCCATGAGGTCGCAAAGTGTCAGACAGGACTGAGCAACTGAACTGAACTGAGTCTCCGGTGGCACCAGCTGGAGGCTCAGCAGTCCCAGGCCTCAGCAGAGTTGAACTGGCTTTGTCTTTATTACTCCTCTTGCCCATTCTAGGCTTCCAGACCTGGCCTGCTTTCAGCTCCTGCTGTCCCAACTAGCCAGGCCAGCACCTCCCACCGTGGTTTCTTCCAGGAGAGCTGGCCATTTCAAGGCCAAGTCTTCTGTGCGCTGAGTCACTCAGTGTGTCCAGCTCTTTGTGACCCCATGGACTGTAGCCCACCAGGCTCCTCTGTCCATGGGATTTCCCAGGTGAGAAAACTGGAGTGGATTGCCATTCCCTTCTCCAGGGGATCTTCCTGACCCAGGGATCGAAGTCACGTCTTATGTCTCCTGCATTGGCAGACAGGTTCTTTACCACTGGTGTGCCCTGGGAAGCCCCAAGTCTTCTGTGGTTGAGCTCAAATCCCAGAGTTTAGCTGGTTCAGGAAGCCCTAGAAGGGGCCAGTCTTATTAACAGCTAACATTTATTGAGCACTTATTATAGGAGAATAATACCAGCTCATGTAATCCTCAGAAGTACCCAAGGGTACAAGAATCACCCCTAGATGAAAGAGAAAGTTAAGGCTCAGAGAGGTTAAATAACTCGCCCAAGGTCACAATGCTGGTAAGTGGCAGACCTGGCCCTTGAACCCAGGCAGTTCATAACGCTCTGCTCTGATACCTGCAGGCCCTCTGGGCCTCTGCTGGGCTGCAGAGCTGGGCAGGAGTGAGGGGGAGGAAATGACCTTGCTTAAGCCCTTGTCTAGAGATGGAGCCTTTCCCAGTCTCTCAGGGTGGGGCAAAGGAAGGTACTGTGGACTGAGGGATCCCAGGAGAGCTGGGCTCTAGGCCACCTGTGGGCAGGTGTCTTCCCTGTTCTGGCTTCCTGTCTGTAAGATGAGGGGCTCGGCTGGGAGGTCTCTGAGGACCAGGCTGGAGCCAGGATCCCAGGCGTCCCAGAGCACCCACACAGCCGGCAGCCGGAGCTGACTCTGCTCCACGATCCCCTTGAGTTCTCAGGAACTGGCCCACAGGGCTTGGCCGTTGATTTGTAGAATCACTGCAGCCGCTCACGGTGTCCCAGGGGAAGGAGCTGTGGATAGGGAGCCGCCCATCCTCTCCCCCAGGCCTTTGCCCCAGAGCACAGGAAGCCACAGAGCACGCCCTGCGCCCTCCTGCCATCTGGCCTTCTCAGCCTCTTCAGTAATTCAACACCTTTTGTTCACAACAAGAAAGATTATTTTCCATGGTTCTGGACAAAAAAAAAATAAAACCAAAAAACACAGCATTCCTGGCCTTGGGCACCGGTCTCATTTCCCCTCCTCTCTGGGTCTTTCCTTATATCCTGTCCCTGCCCTCCACCCTCAGATTCTGTCCCCTCCCCAACCCTTCCAGGTCAAAAGCTCAGGTTCACTCTCACCACTGGGAGGTTACTCTGGGGGTCAGGGAGGAGGGGAAGTGGCTGTTAGAATGAAGGTTCGGATTCACGTCTCTCCCTCCCCGCCATGCCAGCTGGCTATGACTCTTCCCCTAAGTGTCAGTCAGTCCTTCCTTGTTCTGAACTGCCCTTGAGTCTCCTCATATCTTCACAGCTAAGGTTGGACTTCCCTGGTGGCTCAGATGGTAAAAGCATCTGCCTGCAATGCGGGAGACCCGGGTTCAATCCCTGGGTCAGAAAGATTCCCCTGGAGAGGGAAATGGTGACCCACTCCAGTACTCTTGCTTAGAAAATTCCATGGATGGAGAAGCCTGGTGGGCTACAGTCCCTGGGGTCGCAAGAGTCAGACACGACTGAGTGATTTCACTAAGGATGGTTTGCCCAACATTACACACAGAGAAAACGGGTCAGCAGCAAGCTAAGAGATTTGCCTAAGGGTGGGGAAGTTGGGCTTCCCAGATGGCTCTAGTGGTATAGAACCCGCCTGCCAATGCAGGAAGAGATGTGGGTTTGATCCCTGGGTGGGGAAGATCCCCTGGAGAAGGGACTAGCAACCCACTCCAGTATTCTTGCCTGGAGAATCCCACGGACAGAGAAGCCTGGCGGGCGATGGGCCACAAAGAGTCAGACATGACTGAAGCCACTTAGCATGCACTCACGGGGAAGTTGGTAGATTTGGGATCAGAACTTGAGTTTTCTGGCTCCCCATTCACCACTCTTGGGCATGGACCAGTGATGCTCAGCCTGGGGGTGGTGGACACTGGAATTACCCGGTAGGTGTTAAGTGGATCCAGAAGACTCACGCCCCACTCCAGACTTCAGATATGAGAATCTCCAGTCAATTTTTATGTGCAGCCAAGAAAGAGAAACAGAAGCTTAAGATTTCTAGGGTTATTTGAGCTAGAGAAGGGGTTCTTGAAGATCTAAATGGTTTTCTGACTCTCCCTAAATAAGCAGTGAGGATGAAGAGGTTTGGGGATAAAGGGCTGCAGCTCGTATCCCTAAAGTCGTGTCGCTGTGGGGCGGCTCATGAGACTGGCCCTTATATTCATCTCTCAGGAGATCTCCCTTCCCCCGCTCCTAGCTTGTTCTGAGTCAGTGGAACATTCGCTGGAAATCTGAAGAGACCCGCACCACCTCTTCCCTTGAATCCCCAAACTCTTGCATTTCTCCCTGGGTCAGAGGTCAATGGCCTGGCCACTTCTTCCTGGGCCAGCATGCCTCCCTGCTGTCCTGTCCCCATGAGTCTCAGGGCTGCTCCTGCTGCCCTGATTGAGCTTGAGCCACTTCTTCCTGGTCTTGGCTGGAGCCTTGGTCTCATCTGCAGTACAGCCCCTCGGTCCAGCTCAAGGCCTTCCTCCAGTGAGTGGCCTGGGCTGGACCTTGTCCCCAGCCTTTACACAGCCGGCTTTTGCCAGCACTGCCTGGCACGATTCTTCTGGTTTTCCATGCACAAGAGTTGCCCATTCCCCTGACAAATCTGTGGGCTCCTTGATGGCAGCAGCTACATCATTGTGGTTCCCCCACAATGACCAGCATGTACAGCCTCGGTGAAAGATACATGGGCCTTTATTCAGGGCCACATTTGGGGTGAGAAATAAAATGTAGGTGATTTGCATACATTTTGCATAGTGTGCAGAGGGTACCCAAGTCATTCATTTTTGCTTCCCCACAGCACATTGTTGGTTACTGAGTCCTGCTCCCCATGTCACACCATAGAGTAGAAAGAGCATGTGATTTGGGGTTAGGAGGTCTGGCGTAGACCTGGCTCTATTTATCTGCTAACTGCTACTTAACTTCTTGCTGTTCAGCTCTCCCTTTAATAAAGTGAAAATGAAAGGGCAGTCACTCGGTTGTGTCCGACTCTTTGCGACCCCACGGATTATACAGTCCATGGAATTCTCCAGGCAAGAATGCTGGTGTGGGTTGCCATTTCCTTCTCCAGGGGATCTTCCCAACACAGGGATTGAACCCAGGTCTCCCACACTGCAGGAAGACTCTTTACTGTCTGAGCCACCAACGAACATAATTACATTTATCCTGCCTATATCAGAGTCGTTATGAAGATTGCTTAAAGGAGACAGTACATGGAGACATTTTTATAAACTATAAGTACCCCAAATGTGGGTGCTGCCTTTGCTATCCTTTTTCTAGGATTAAGGTCAGCCTCCATTCAGAAGCTCCTAAATGGTCCCCTCCATCACCCCTGTAGCCAGCAGCCTCAGCGTGAGGTGAGTGGGTTGGGGTTTCATTTTGCCGTCTCTCCCGCTAAGATCAGAAGCGCACTCAGCACCTCGGACAGCACCACACCAGGCCGCTCCTTTCTGGGGCTGCTTCTCTCTGCCAGGGTCCTGTGAGCACTGCTCGACGATACCCAGATAACAGCTATTGAACGAGTTCTGTGTGCCAGGCACTGTGCCAAGTCTCTTAATGCATCAGCTGGGTTAACAACAAACCTATCAGATTGCCTGTTGGGTATGGTCAATGGCCTTCGGCACCCATTCCCTCCTCTTTCCAGTATACCTTCCTATATTGCAGAAGCTAGAAAGCTGAAAACTACATTTACAACACTCCCTTGCGGCTGGGGTTTTAAATAGAGATCGAGTTCCATCGATTTAGATGCACTGGAGATAGATTTATAAGGCCCGCTGCCCTTGCTGCGTTCTGCTGACAAACAATGTTGAGGAGGGGAAGGAGTTCTCTGCAGCAAATCAATGCCCAGTCTTTGGCTCCCGGGGAGGAGGGAGACACTGTGGGGTAGGTTGCAGAGGCTCCTAGGTCCTGGCTGGCAAGAAAGAGAACACAGAATTCATGGCTCCAGTAGTCCCATCTTGGCTGTGGCTCAGAAGCAGTTACATCATCTCTGCTCTGTTCTGAAGACCCAGGTACTAACCCTTCTGGTTATTTTATGAGTATGTAATTCTCTGTTTAAATTCTGTTTGCGTAAGGTTCTTAGAGTTCCTGCGTAAGGTTTTTGCTTTCTGTGCTAACGATGAGGAGGTACTATTATTACCCCATCTCGGGCATAAAGGAGTTAAGTGATGGCCGAGTTCAGGCAGCCAGCGAGCAGTCGGACCTGAGCCCGGGACAGCTGACTCCCCAGCCCCCTTCCCAACCATTTTGCCATGTGCCACCCCCAAGGCAGCGAACACCAGCAAACATCCCAGGAAATAGGAACAAAGCTCCTAAGAGGCTAAAGACAGAAGCTAAATGGAGAGGAGAAAAAGCTGACAGAGAATCCCAGGGATGAACTCCAGGCCCAAGTGGACACAGCCCATGACAAATCCTCAGAAGAAGGAGGGGCAGGAGAGGACACAGATGTTTGTGGAGGGCCAGACAGGTCCCTGTCCCCCTGATCACCACACATGCCTCAAAGCCAGGTCAGAGGCAGCAGCCTAAAAGGTGGGTATCAGTAGCCCCATTCTCCAGGTAGAGAAACTGAGGCTCACAGAGGTCAAGCAATGGGCCTAAAGCCACACAGCTGAGGAGAGACAGAGGCAGAATTAACATCTAAAGGGTCTGGTTCCACCACATCACATGACTTCTGAAGGCACCATGTGAGCAGAGAGCTGCCTTGCCCATTTGGGGAAAGTTGTATTTCTGGGCTTCAGGAAGACAGCTCCCCACTCCCCGACCCAGGATCTCTACTGCATCCCAGGGGCTCTCCTCTAACTGGGAGGAAAGGCTGCCGGGGTAGAGGGGGCTGGAGGGCAGCCAGGGGAGACCATAGCCACTTGGACCCGGGGTGCAAGCTGAGTGTGCCGGCTCCCCCTTCACCGCCTTCCCTCTGTGTGCGCCCCCACCCTGCATGAGTTCCTCTGCTTGCTGGGAAGTTTCCTTCCCTTGCCCTCCAGACTCTGCACCCACACCCAGAGCCCATGCCTTTTTGCCTATGGCCCGGAAGTCAGTGAGCCGCCATAACTGTGTCCAAACAGGGCTGGAGGTGGGGGTGGGGGGGAGAGGCAGCAGTGGGACATGAAGGCCCCGCCCCTGGGAGTTGGGCAGTGACAGGCACACACCGGGAGAAGGCGGGACAATGCCCTACTTGTGCTGAAAACACAAAGTAGGGAGTGAAAACAGCAGGCTACAATGATGGCAAACTAGATGATTTCAGTTCAAAAAGAAAGGCAGGGGTGGGGGTATAAAAAAACCAAAATTATACCAGTAGAAAAAAAGACCAGCTATCTCTGGGTGGTGGGACTATTTTCTTTCACTAGCATTTGAAAAGTATTTCCTGAATTTGAAAAACCATTAAACATAAGCATATATTATTATTTATAATTAGAAAAAAGTCCTATTCAAAAAGGCAGCCTTGCTATTTCTAGTAGTTATATATGGATGTGAGAGTTGGACTATAAAGAAAGCTGAGAGCTGAAGAATTGATGCTTTTGAACTGTGGTGTTGAAGAAGACTCTTGAGAGCCCCTTGGACTGCAAGGACATGCAACCAATCCATCCTAAAGGAGATCAGTCCTGGGTGTTCATTGGAAGGACTGATTTTGAAGCTGAAACTCCAATACTTTGGCCACCTGATGCAGAGAGCTGACTCTTTTGAAAAGACCCTTATGCTAGCAAAGATTGAAGAAGGGAGAAGGGGACGACAGAGGATGAGATGGTTGGATGGCATCATCGACTCAATGGACATGGGTTTGGGTGGACTCTGGGAGTTGGTGATGGACAGGGAGGCCTGGTGTGCTGAAGTCCATGGGGCCGCAAAGAGTCAGACACGACTGAGCAACTGAACTGAACATACAATCAGCTTCTCCTCATCCTTTGGCATCAAATCCTTTTCCTTCCCTACCTTGAGTGGCCTCATCGTGACCAGCTCCCACTCAAGCTTGTCAGTGGGGCAGAGAGGGTGGAGAAGGTGCAGGGGCCAGGCCCTTGGGGTGGCCCAGGGGTTCCTCTGCCGGCTGCCTGCTCAGAAAGAAGAGTGAAGGCCTGAATCTGAGGCCACTTCCTCCTTGCTCCATCCACAGGGCCTGGCTGGGTCAGGGGCACCATGTGGGCCAAGGTGGCCATTAGTCCACCCTCCCTCCCCAGGTCAAGAGCTCCTCCGGCAGCTGCAGTGCTGGCTACATGGTGAAGACCCAGGGGCAGTAACCAGGGAGGGGGGCTCCATGGAGCCCCAGGGCAGCTCTCACCTGAGCAAGTGGGGGCCAGCCTCCCTTCCCAAAGACCCCAAACTGATCAGTCAGTGGAAGATCAGGACCACTAAGGCCCCAGCAGCATACCTGGGGGCAGTCTAAACCTAGATCCCCAAGGGGAAGGGAATAAAGGGGAGACAGGAGCCTCCCCTGGTACCTGACAGGGGCACACGTTCTTCCAAGTGATGAAGCGTGTTTACAGTCATCATCCCACCTGACCCCCAACAGCCTGGTGGCAGCAGGGGTAATGACTGTCCCCATCTGACCCAAGAGGATGCTGAGGCCCAGAGAGGGTGAGGAGCCTACCGAAGATCACACAGCCCGCAGTGGCAAGGCAGATGGAGGCAGGAGTCTGAAGCCAAGGCCTGAGATTTTCCATAGCTCCTTCTGACATCTGAGCTTTTGGCTCCTGGCCTGCTCCAGGCGGAGGCCCCCTTGGCCCCAGGACTCCTCCAGTCTCATCTCCCCCGTCTTCCGAAAAACAGCCTCAGCTCCAGTGGATGAGCAGCCCCTGTCCCTCAAGGCTTCGGGTTTCTCTGCTTGCCCCACCCCTCTCCTTTGTGGAAAGGCCTCGTGAACCTCCCCACAGAAGGATGCTCCACTGTCAGTCCAGCTCAGCTTCGCTTTCTCCAGGCTCCCTGGGTCTCAGCAAGCTCATCCTCCCTTCATTTACCCTCTCCTGCATTCTCTAAGGCTGGTGGCACTAAGGAGGATGAGATGTACCTCTCCTTTCACCAGCCACATTCTAGAAAGGATGTGTCAAAGGCCTTGGCTAAGAGGCAATTATAACATACAGTCTGTAAGAAGGGCTGCCCCAGGGACAGGACTCACTGGGAGGGGTGTGGAGCCCAATTGGTGGTGTCCAGGGACCCTTCTAGGACCAGGTGAGCCTTAGTGGTCCTGCAGGTCGTGATGGAATCTTCTGGAAGGGCTCTCTGTAGCTCTTTTTACTTAGCCAACAAGGCCTGCCCATGGCTCCAGATCCATTTCACCCACCTCTCCCCTCATTTCCGCCTCCTGGTCCCTCTGTCTGTCCCTCAGTGCCTGAAGCATGCCACCTTCCCTCCTGCCTTTGCATATGCTAGCCCTCCTACCTGGAATGTTCCCCCCGCCCCTGAGTTAACTCATTCTCCCACTAGTTAATCTCAGCTCTATTTCTTCCTCCTTAGCGAACAGCTCCAGTCCAGGTCAAGCCCCCACATCTCATGCTTCAGGGCATCCTGGGAGACAGACAGAGCTTGGCACTTAGGTGTGGGCCCCTAGCAAGACTGGACTCCCAAACCCTATCTCTGCTATTTACTAGCTCCATGTCTTCAGGCAAATGTCTTAACATCCCTGGGCCTCAGTTTCCTTATCTGTAAAGTAAGGATGTTAATAGCCTCTTCCTGACCGGGTGAATGTGAGGATTACATTAACCAATTCACATGAAACACTCAGAGCAGTCCCTAGCACATACCCATGGCTCAGTACAGTGAAGTATTATTTCCTTGTGAATAACTGCATGCGTGCCCAGTTGCTCAGTCAGGTCCAACCCTTTGGGACTCCATGGACTACAAACCTCCAGGCTCCTCTGTTCATGGAATTCTCCAGGCAAGAACACTGGGGTGGGTTGCCATTTCCTCCTCCAGGGGATCTTCCCGACCCTGGGATGGAACCCACGTCTCCTGTGTCTCCTGCACTGTGGGCAGATTCTTTACCACTGTGCCGCCTGGGAAGCCCCGGGTACCTAGTCTCTCTGATGTTTATTCATGAAATGGCACAGCAAATGGCTGCCTCCCTTGGTGGATGGAAAGCTCCTTGATGACAGAGCCCAGGGGCTGAATTTGCTCATTATTTTCTCTGCTGTGCTGGGTAGAGCACAGCGCTTTACAAATATTTGTTGAAGAAAGGGATGATCAGCGGCGGAACTAGGGTGGGTCTCGCCTGGCCCCGTGATCTCAGACTCAGCATCTTGGCTGGAAAGGCTCTTACAGGCCCCCTAACCCAAGCCCCTCCTTCCTCAGATGAGCAAAGGCTGCTGCTGGCTCGCATTTCCGCAGCTTGCAGTCTCACGGGAAGGGCTACGGCTCCACTCGGTCCACCTTCACCCCCCACCCCACGCCCCCGCCCTGGCCCCTCACCAGGCTCTCCTCATTCAGAGGATTTCGGGCATGATGAAATCTTGGACCGAGGTATCCATTTAATGTCAGAAAAAGGAAGTGACGTCACTCAGTCGTGTCCGACTCTTAGCGACCCCATGGACAGCAGCCTGCCAGGTTCCGCCGTTTATGAGATTTTCCAGGCAAGAGTACTGGAGTGGATTATCATTTCCTTCTCCAGGGGATCTTCCCAACCCAGGGATTGAACCCGGGGCTCCCGCATTGTAAGCAGACACTTTACTGTTTGAGCCACCAGGATTTAGGAGGGAAAAAATGGTGACACATCATCTGGTATTTGAGTGTTGGGGGAAACATCCACGCCCTCCGCAACCTGGTGAAGCTGCAGGCTTTGATTCAACCTGAGTTATTGCTGTAGTTTCCGTCTCCGTGGTAACAAGTCCGAACTGAGCTCAGCAGCAGCAGGACCCCTGTCCCCCAGGCTAAGATGCCAGCAGTACGGCTCCCTCCTCAGCCTGTTGTCTGATGGGCTCCTCTGTAGTGGACTGAGAGAGGGGGCAGCTGGGATGGAGCCTCGGCGGAGGAAGGGCCCAGTCCATCTGCATCTGCCCGGGGAGGAAGGTGCCCGACAGCAGGAGCAAACAGTGCTACGGGGCACTGTCCCAGCCCATCTCCACCTGTTGGAGGGGCTCTGGTGGTGGACGGTGTTGCAGGCCGGCGGGAGGCGGAAAGACCCAAGAATCTTGCAGCCAGGAGGCTGAGCCCTGGCCCACACAGGCCAACCAGATGTTGATGATTTAGGGCTGTGCAGACAGACCCAGCCTTCACTGAACACCTCGCTCTGCGCCCCGCACTGGTCTAGGATGTGGGGAGGACGGCAGGCGGCTCTGCCCTCAGTGGGCACTTGGTCAGGCAAGAGCAATCAGAGCAAAGAGGAGCCAGTGCCCCTGTGAAGAGAAATGCCCACGCCACTGCTGGTGCCCTGCCCGCGTCTGGACTTTTCTCAGGAAGGAAACTCGAGAAACTCTTGATGGGGCTGCCTGCTATGAAGGGAGCGAGATGGAGGTTGAGGCAGGCAGAGGAAGGATGACTTTCCATGATTCCATGATATCCTTGGATTTTGTACTAAGATGATAACTAACCAAACCAAAAAAAAAAAAAAAGCCAAATAAAGATGGCAAGCACCACGTGACAGGTACTACCATAGGGGCAGCAACTCCACGCTGGGCCGGGGGAGGGGGAAGCGGCAGCCCTGACGTCAGGGGACTCAGAGTTCCCATCTGCAAGGGGTGTGTGTGGGGTCAGTCTCTGTACCTTGGCATGTGTGGACCTACTGGGTTGAAGGTTATCTCTCCAAAGTGCATGTCTACCTCCCACAGCATATAGCCTTTATTTGAATAATATGTATGCTGATGGCAGGTAACTGGACTTATTGTGGTGGTCGTTAGGCAATATATACAAATATCAGATCATGTTGTATAACTGAAACCAATATAACGTTATCAATTATTCTTCAAGTAAAACAACACAACCTAAAAAAATTACAACCTTATTTAAAAATAGGGAATCTGCAGAGATACTGGGGCTTCCCAGGTGGCGCTAGTGGTAAAGAACCTGCCTGCCAATGCAGGAGACGTGAGAGGTGTGGGTTCAATCCCTGAGTCGGGAAGATCCCCTGGAGGAGGGCATGGCAACCCACTCCAGTATTCTTGCCTGGAGAATCCCCATGGGCAGAGGAGCCTGGTGGGCTACAGTCCACAGCATTGCAAAGAGTCGGACACGACTGAAGTGACTTATCACCAAGCAGAGATGTTAGGTAAAATGAAGCCACACTGCATTAGGGTGGGCCCGGAATTCAGTGACTGCGTTCTTCCAATAAGGCCACGTATAGAGACACGCAGAGAAGAAAGCCACATGAAGACAAAGCAGAGACCAGCAAAGGAGCACGCAGGGTCATCACACCCACCAGAAACTGGGAGAAGCAAAGAAGGTGCTTCCCACGAGCCTACGGGGGAGCACGGCCCTGCCAGCAGCTTGCTTTTGGACTTACAGCCTCCAGGGCTGTGAGAGAGCAAACGTCTGCCACCCGGTTCATGTTAACGTGTTACAGCTGCCCCAGGAAATGAAGACAATGGGCCTATGCATTTGTGTCTGTGTATTCTGAGGTATGTGTATCAATGGGTTTGAAATCTGTGTCCTTGGGAAAGTATTTGTGACTGCAATTTGAATTTTAGGTGTTGTGTATTTTGGGGTACATGCATGCTTGTGTGTTCATTTATGTGCAGTTTTGTGTGTACATTTATGTGTGTGTGTGTATGCATGTGCTTTGGTGTGTTTGAGAGCTGATGTGTATACAGTCAACGATCTCTAAAGTCTCTCTTGGCCCTAACTTTCCAGAAGCCTGCCCTGGGGCTTCTGCAGCTGCAGAGGTTGGCCTTGAGGTAAATGCGGGCCAGGGATAGAGGAGAGGGACCAACAACAAGGCTGGGCTGGCACAGCCCCTCCTCTGGTCTAGGGCTGCCTGGGAAAGGGGGTGGTCTGCAGGGAGGGTGCCCTCCATTGCACCTGTTCTGTTGGTAAAAAGGGTCTCAAGGTTAGTTAGCAGTGTGGGTCTTGCAGGAGCCATATCCTGGGGGCCCAGCCTGACAGCCTTCTTGGAGCCCTTCAAAAGAGCAGAGACCCCTGAGAGAGAGAGAGATCCCCTCCTGTGAATCTGAGTTACCCTGAAACACGAGAGCTGCGGTTCTCACACTCTGGTAACCAGGGTCACCCAGGGGCTTGTTACACGGCAGATGGCTGGGCCCCTGGCAGAGGGTCTGATGCAGCAGGTGTGGGTGGGGACTGAGGGTCTGCATCTCGAATAAGATCTTGGGTGATGCCGACACTGTGGGCCCGGGACCTTGCTTTGAGAATCACAGCGTTAGTACAATAGGGGATGGGGTTCCTCCTCCATCTCCCCAAGCCTTGCAGCGGGCATCCACATCTTTTAGGATAGGCCCCTGGAAAAGTCAGGGCTGGCAGGCTCAATTCTATTCTCATGATCTGTCTCTCACAGTCACCCACCTATTACTCGTGAAATCATTTATTCAGTAAACTAATGGGCCCTGTTCCCTGCACTCAAGACACTGACAGTCTAGGCACAAGATTCCAGTGGGTACACAGATCCACCAGAGAAACCAGGACAGCTCTAAGTGAACTCCAGAGGCCCACTGAAGGGTTGCTGGGAGCACTGAGGAGGAGCCTTTGGCTGAGCCTGGAGCAACCCGGGAAAGCTGCCTGGGGGAGGTGTCAGCCAAAGTTAGCTCTTAAGAGAGGAATGACCGACTGTGGTCACATTAATTGAAGGCTCACTGCCAGGCACTGTGCTGAGACTTTGCAAACACGCACCCTTTCAAGACTCACAATAAGAGGGAACTATTGTTGCTGAAGGGAGATTTGAGCCCAGTCCGCTTCCGGTAGCCATGTTCCCAACCTTGAACCTACGTGGGGATGGATCCTGACCTGAAGATGAGTTGTGGTGTGGAGGCCAGGACGGGGTATTCCAGGAGGGGACTACGTGTGCACCACGCAGAGAGGGAGGCGGGCGCAGAGGCTTCCCCCCAGCTGGAAACCACTCCCTCGGGCAGCATCGGGGAGGGACAGTGGGGAGCTGGAGAGAAGCAGAGGGAAGGTGCTCTGTGAGCACAGCTGCTCCAGCAAAGCTGGGAGCCAGATGGCAGGGGCTGTGGGTCTGGCTCACATGGTTTCCCCTGGCCTGGGGCCAGAGCAGGGACACAGGGGCCCGAGAACCACAGGGCTACAGGGCTGGGGCGCTCTATTTATAGATCTGCTTGTGATGAAGCTTAGCCCTGAAGAGAGGCTGAGGGGTGACTGGCCGGCACAACCTCCATGACTTAGGGTGGCCCCTCAGTCCCTGGCCCCCAAGCAGCCTCTGTGTGGTTATAGGGGTCTCCGGCCAGCCTCGTTACAACCTTGCTCTCAGCTCTTGGTGGGGAGGGTGAGGAAGGCCACTCTGAGCCAGGCTGAAAGAGTGCTCAAATGGGACCTGAACACAGAGGATGGAACCAGAGGGTATGAGGTCAGCTGCAGCAAGAGGTGTTCTAATCAGACGCAAGAAGAGCACTGGCCTGGGACACTCAAGGGAGAAGAGAGATTTTCTTCTGGAGAAGAGACCTGACCTTGTGTCTTTGTGACATTCTGTCTGTCTGGAAGACACACGGTGGGGATTTCTCTCTCTCCTCTTTCACGACTTCTCCAGCAAATCTCACCCACGCTGTTAGTTCCTTTTCTCCTTTCCTGCTGGCCTCCCATTTCTGCCTTCTTTCTCTGAGCGGGCAAAGGCTCCCCTGGGCTTGTCTCAGTGTTGCTGGGGGCCTTTGAGTTTGGGCACCCTCCACCCAGCCAGTGTTCACTGAGCCCTCCACCTGCTGGAGGTGAAAGAACCACAGACTCTGCCTGGCACGGGAGAGATCAGACAGTTCAACCAAGGCCCACATTCAAGGCAAAGTAAGGGCCATGCAATGAGAAAGATACAAGCCAGGGTGATAGGGCTGAGAGACCAGGGCCCCAGGGGGTCAGGGAAGGTTTCAGACAGGGACAGGTGGGATTTCTCGGCTGGCAGAAGACAGTGGGGGCAGTCTTCTGTTTGGGCAAAGGGGGCAAATGAGTAGAGAAAGGAAGCATAGGGTGGAATATTCCAGAAATGGCAGGTTAGATTGACTTGACTGCAGAGGTTGGGTGAGAAGAATCTGGTATGATAACAGGCAGCTGCGGGACCATGAGGTCCTGAATTTCGGGCTGAATGATTTGCACATAATACTATAGGCAGCAGGGAGCTATTGAAGGTTCCGGAGGAGGAGCATGGCTTTATCTGGGCTGAGGCTGGAAGGGAGTCTAGATTGTGCTCCTATGCTAGTAGCTTCTGAAAGGCACCTGGCCCTGATTCTGAGTCCACTGACTTCTCAGGGGGTTCCCAAGGGGAGCAGACAACTGGTGTCTCAAATGTCACTGGTTTGGTGGGGCCTGCTCTGATGATCCAAGCAGTCCATCCTAAAGGAAATCAGTCCTGAATATTCACTAGAAGGACTGATACTGAAGCTGAAACTCCAATACTTTGGCCACGTGATGCAAAGAACCAACTTCTTTGAAAAGACCCTGATGCTGGGAAAGATTGAAGGAAGGAGGAGAAGGGGGCGACAGAGGATGAAATGGTTGGATGGCATCAGTGACTCGATGAACATGAGTTTGAGTAAATTCTGGGAGTTGGTGATGGACAGAGAGGCCTGGCGTGCTGCAGTCCATGAGGTCGCAAAGAGTCGGACATGACTGAGCAACTGAACTGAACTCAACTGTCCTGATGATCTTATTTACCAACTCTGGCACTCCCCCTTTTCCTTCTCTGTGTCTCCGTCACATTCATTGCCTTCTAACATCCTTCATCCGTGGTTTATGCTGTTTATCATCTGCTCCACCCTCATTGGAATGAAGGCCCCATGAGGAAAAGGTCAGTGTTTTACTTGCTGCTCAATATTCCAGTGCCTAGCATAGTGCCTGGAATCCCAACAAATCCATCCGTGTGTGGAATGAATCAAGGGAAAAATTCCACCCTGAATGAACCAGCATGGTCTGCTTTGTCTCTTCCCTGTCACTTTGCTCCTGGCTTCCTGAGCTTGGCAGCACTCAAGCGGAAAAATCTCTGAGAAAATCAGACAGAATTCTGCTTCTTCCCTGCTGTGCCTCTCACCCTTGCCAGAAATCTGGGAAGATTTGGACTGTTCCTTCTCCCTTCCTCTGCCAAAAACACTTCCCTTCGTCTTGGAGTAGGGGCCAGGCAAGGAAAATTTCAGTCGAGGGAAGCAAGAAGCTCTCAGGCCTGAGGCAGCCCCACCCAGCTGCCTGGAAGAACTCTGATGGGCTCACTAACGAGTGCCCACCCCAGCATGCACTGTAAAGGAGCTCTATGCATTTTGTTCCATTTGGGCCTCCCATTAACCCTATGGAATGGGTATTATCTTCCCATTCTTCAGATGGGAAAATAGAGGCTCAGAGAGGCTAACTGATAAGGTCGAGTTCTTCCCACCAGCTGAGGGAGCCCCAGTTTGAACACAGGTCTGTCTTCCTCCAAGCCAGTGCTTGCTCCTCTATGGCACACAGGCTCTCTTCTGCGAGAGAACCAGCTGAGATGCAGCAAGTGGGGCTTGCTGAGTTCTCTGTCCAAGGCATCGTCAGATCACAGAGGTCTGCTGGCCTCGGGCTTCCCACCTGAGCTATCAGGAGCTGAGGTTTTGGCCACTTCCCAACGATGAAGGAGGACAACGATGTCATATCTGCCACCCGGCCTGAGCTCATCAGAGAGTGAGTTATAACTGCGGGCACTGCCTGCTCTGGCCTGTGGCCAGGTGCCCGCTCCTCACTTCTGTGTGCACCGCAAGAGCTGGAGTCGAGGACGGCTCCCTGCCTTGGCGGCCCAGCAGACACCAGGCACACCTACCCTTGTATGCAGACCCAACGCCCAACATCCAGGGCTGCTCACAGCTGGGCCGTCACTGGGGAGGTGGAAGAGCTTGGCTCAACCCCCCAGCTGTGCATTCCCACCCTAGGAACACAGTTAACCCTCCTTGAGGGGAGAAACCCTCCCTCTCAGGAAACATCATTGAGTCCTTATGTGCAAGGAAAAGAGAGGCTTTCTGCCTTTGAGGCTCTAAAGGACAGAGTAGAGCATAGTCACTAAATAGACCATGGGGAACCATGGATGATTCTAGAGCAGGTGAGTGAGACACCTGCACGGTGGATTAGGAGGTGAATCTGGCAGCAGCAAAGTGTGGCTGGAGGAGAACCGGCCTTTGCAATGATTCCAGCTAACGTGTTGAGCACGTACTGAGAACTTGAGGTTGTTTCAAGCTTTATAAATACTAACTTTAATCTTCTTAGTAACCCTAGGGTACATTGTTATTCCCATTTTACAGATGGGGAGACTGATGTATAGTGATCTTATCAGCCTTGTAGGTGGTGGAGTTGGGCACTGAGCCCACCTAGCTCCCAAGCCTGCCTTCTTTACTAGTATTTGTTGTTGCCTCTTGTGATCTGGGCTGGGCAGTGGGCAGGGCCGGAGCGAGGGAAGTGAAACACTGCCTGCGGTTAAGACTCCTTGCCTTGGAGAGCTCTCACATGGCCAGACCAGGAAATCATAAGGGAGATGTGAACATCAAGCACTTTGATCTGCATGGAAAAGAACTGTAGTGAAGATCATTGTTATTGATAACAGCGACAATCACAATGTTCTTGGACAACAGCCCAGACAGGATAACTTCTTTCACGGAAAAGAGATTTTAGAGACTCCCACAGAGAAATAATATCACAGTTATAACTCCCTTGTCTATCCAATCCTTTCCTGGTTTTATTTATTACCTTATTTACCTAAATGGTGGCGCAGACAGTAAAAAATCTGTCTGCCATGCAGGCAAACTGGATTTGATCCCTGGGTCAGGAAGATCCTCTGGGGAAGGAAATGGCATCTTGTTCCAGGATTCTTGCCTGGAGCATTCCATGGACAGAGGAGCCTGGTGGGCTACAGTCCATGGGGTTGCAAAGAGTTGGACATGACCCAGGGACTAACACTTTTATTTACTTAATGGAGGAGAAAGCCTCACTTTGGTGCTGACCTGGTTATAATGCCTTCTAGCTCTGGATGTGTGATCACCACAGTGCTCCTTTCACAAAAGAAGATGAATTTCTGGGAGTCACCAGAAGGAGAGGGAAGGATGTAGGGCATGGGGTGGCTCCGGCCAGGCAGGGGGGAGGCAGCTGCACCCAGGAAGGGCTGCCTGAGACCCAGGGCTTCCTGTGCTGTTTTGACGTGATTTACACTTGATGCCTCTGGAATGATCGGCTACATTTTAAATGACACTATTGATACAAGCAAGGCTTGAGAAGTTAAAAGAAATTGAGGTGGGAATATATCAAGTCCTTACAGCTCCAACAGTCTGTGAAGATACCATCTGTCTTAATCTTCTCCCAAGGAAAAATTATCAAGAGGCAGCGAGCGCTCAGAAGAGCTGTGTCTGACTGGGTTTAGCCTGTCCCCACACTGGGGTCAGCTGGGCAAGAGCCACTTGGGACCCAGCTGGCAGTTCAGCCTGGGGGCATCCTAGCCAGAGCCACACAGCCTCTGGAGCCCTTCCCGGATCTCAGGAGCCGGGGTCACCTGGGACACTGTCCTCCTGGCCTCTCCTGTTAGGTTGTGGGTGTGGGAGGGCTGGAGAGGGCCTTTGCTCAAGCGATGAGCAGAGAGCCGCGGGCCACAAGCTTGAGGAAGGAGCTGGCAGTGGGGACTGAGCCCTGCTGGGTGGGATGAGAGCAAAAGCGCTTACCTGCAGCAGCAGGTGAGGTCAGAGGGCTCCTGAGATGAGCTGTCACCGGCTTGCCCCTCCTCTTAATTGATCCCCAGGTGCTTCCAGGCGTCCCGGCTGCGTCTCTGCTTAATTCCCGACCACAAAGGGGGCTCCTCCAAGGCTCTGCGGCACCGGGACAAAGAGGGGCTCTCAGTGCAGCTGGGCGTGGATCCCCGTCCTCCCTGAGCCTCCCTGAGGCTCCTCCCTCAGCCCAAGCAGGCCAGGCCCTCCCAGGTCCACCAAGCTTATCAGCGCCGCCCCGCCAGGTCTGCCTCACGGGAACTCTGACGGGGTGAGGGGCACCCCATATATGCAGCCATAAGCCCCAGTCTGCCCCTCTACTCTGCATCCAGATGCCCAGCCCTGGGGTAGGTAAGCCAGGGAGCCATCCTTCATCCAAGATCAACAGAAGCCGGAGGAAGCTGGGGGCCCGTGAAGGACACTGTACTGGGAGTCCTGGCATCTGTGGCTGCTACTTGCCCCTGGTGAGGTAGAGCACCCCGCTTTCCCTCCGTGGGGTGCAGGCTTCAGTGGAGACACACAGACACACTGCCTGCAGGGCTGAGCTGGGGAGACCGGAAGGGCCCGTAACCACCAGGCGACTCTGAATACGATCAGAATCGCCTGGGGTGGGGTCCTGCTCAGCTGCAGGTTTAAGGGCCCTCTCCTAGCCTGTTGAATCAGAATCTCCAGGAAGGTGCCTGAAAACATGCATTTTAGCAGGTTCCCCACATGGATGCCTAAGAACTAGGACTCACTGAACTATGTGTGCTGGGAAAGGGTTGACAAGTCCAAGGATGAAGCTTTGATCATATGCGTGAGGGGGTCGTTGGTCCCTTTCCTAAAAGCAGGATCATAGGAGCCCAGTCCCTGCAGCCAACCAGCCAGGGGCCCTGGGCAACTCGCTGAAACCCTCTCTGGGTCTCTTTTCCTTGTGGACAAAAATGCAGGTTAGAGATGATCTCTTGGGCCCTTCCAGGTGTAAAATTATCAGTGTAAAAAAAAAAAAGGTGAACCCACTGAGAAATGAATTTTAAAAGGAAGTTCATGGAAGCATTTTAAATAGTATTCTCTTTGTATCATTGGTTTTTTTCCTTAAATTCACTTTTTGAATTCTGAAAATAACATACTTATGTAAGGGGAAAGAAATCAAACCATTCACAATAATACAGAATGAAAAGTCTCCCTGCTATCCCAGACCTCTGTTTCCCTCCCCAAAATAAGCATTTTCTTCAAGAATTTTCCCATAAATACTGACAAATATATATCTATGCCTACATCTTTATTTTAAACCCAACTGGGACCATATTCCCAGTACTCTATCTTTGTTTCTTAGTTATTACACGTCACATCTCTGCATACCAGGAGACAGAGCTTTCACTCCTGTAGCTGTCAAAACCTCCCACTGAAGGACGCACTATGATTTACACGAATCTATCCTTGTTGGCAGATGTTTAGGTTGCTTCTATGTTTTTGCTGCACAAAGACAAAGCTGTAGCGAACATCTTTGATGATATATGTTTGTGCATACACGTGAGGTTAGCTGTAGGATAAATCCCCAGGGGTAAGGAGTTGAAGGCTAGGTGGATTTAAAATTCAGGTCTTGCCAGATTGTCCTTCAAAGAAGATGAACCAGTCTGCACTGGCCAGCCATCAAAATTTTAAACTTTGCCAATATGTGAGTTGAAAATGATATCTTGTTTCAGTGTGTAATTCTTTAAATATCAGAAAAGGTAGGCATTGCTTCCAGGTTGCTTGGTGGCCTTTGCATTTATTTTTCTGTGAACTATGTTCTTTCTAAATTAACTCACTGATTTTTAAGAGATTTTTCTAAATTAAGACAATTAACTTTTTGTTATGTGCATTACAAATTGTCATTTGTCTTTTTTTTTTTTACTCTATTTTTGGCATCACTGCTTACAGAAATTTCAGATATTTCTGTAGCCCAAAATATTTTCTACTAGAGGATCCTAAAAATATATGCTCATGTTTCATGTTTCCCACTGGCATTGTTAGGGTCCTTTTTCTTTTTAATCACTCTTTTACTCTTTCCTTCTTTTAAATTTTCTTTCTAGATTTTATTTTGGTGTTAGGAGTGTGGTGGGCCCAGCTTTATTTCTTTCCCCAAGAGGCTGGTTATCTCAAAGTCATGTTTGAATAATTCATTTTCTCCCCTACCCATCCTCCCTCTTCCAGATTCAGAATATCAATTTAACTATATTAGGATGGACAACAAAGAATCAAATGTTGATTCAAATTCCACCTTCACTGGATCTAGGAGAAGTTACCTAAAACTTCACGAGCCTCAGTTTCCTCATTTAAAAGTGAGGTTAACTGAATTACATAGGGGGAAGTATAGGGAAATGTGGAGTTTTTCAGGCAGTTCACTAAGAAAAATGTTATATTGTTTCTACGGATTTTTGGATATGTGTGATACTTGTCAGCTTTCTGACACATTATTTGATAGGATTCCATTGTAATTCCAAATAAATAAATGTTTCTAACTTTGGGAAACATTAGGGGCAACAGCAGCAACATCTGCATAGGGTTACTGTGAGAGTTCAACGAATCATTTGAACAAAAGGATGTAGACAGATGAAGCTATATGCTCTCTACAGGAAACTAACTTTTGCTGTAAAGACATACACGGCTTGCAAGTGAAAGGATAGAAAAGATATTCCATGCAAATGGTAAACAAAAGAGACCGGGGTGGCCACATTTACATCAGATAAAATAGACTTTAGGTAAAAATCTGTCACAAGAGACAAAGAAGGATATTACACAATGATAAAAGTCAGTTCCCCAGGAAGAAATAACAGTTATAAATATATATGCATTTAACAGCAGAGCACCCGAATATATGAAGCAAACATGAACAGAATGGAGGAAAGAAACAGCAATGCAATAAGAGGAGATTTCAATGAACATCTTTCGATAGTGAGTAGAACAACCAGACAGAAGGCCAATAAGGAAACAGAGGACTTGGATATATCCAACACTATAGACCAACTAAACCCAGTGGACACATGCAGAACACTCCTCCTAAGAGAAGCAGGATACGTGTTCTTCGCAAGTGCACACAGAACATTCTCCATGACAGACTGTGTTTAGGCTGCGGCGAGGGCCACGGAACAGTGCCTGGCACGTGGGAACTCTATACATTGGTGACTGCCATTATCATCACCACATAGTAAATGTGTCTGGGTCTTAACAGGTATTTTCTGTTTCCTCGATCTGTGAGCCAGTTGCATCACTCAACTAGTATCTGTAATTATGTGTGAGGCCCTGTTCTAAGTGCTGAGAACCAAGAGTGAGCAGCAGTAACAAGAGCTGTTCTTCTCCCCTCCAGTTAGGCTCACTTCTAGTGATTTTTAGCACGTTTACTGATATTATACTTTCTTTCACTATATTGCAAAGCAGGCTAAAGTTATATACAGGGAAGCTATGCGTTTTTGTTCTGAGCCCTGATTAGCAGTCATCTTAGTGTGTGTGTGTGAGTGTGTACACTCAGTTGCTCAGTCATGTCCAACTCCCCATGGACTGTAGCCTGCCAGGCTTCTCCGTCCATGGAATTTTCCAGGCAGGAATACTAGAGCGGGTTGCCTTTTCCTACTATAGGGGATCGTCCTGACCCAGGGATTGAACCCTCATCTCTTGCGTGTCCTGCATTGTCAGTTGGATTATTTACCACTGTGCCACCTGGGAAGACCCATCTTAGTATATTCCTTGATTATTTCTAATAGTTTTTCAGTGGACAGCCTTGTTTTCTCCAGATGGTCAATCTTATCATCTACAATTTAAACTGATAAACTGGTCTCCTTTCATAACCCATATTTTCAAATTTTGTATTGGCTTGCACTTCTAGAGAAGTGTTAAAGAATGAAGGTAACGGTGGTCACTTTTTCCTTGTATGTATGTCTCTGTACACACATATACACATACATACACAAACACGTAAAATGTTAAGCAATATCCATCTATTCCTATTAAATACGAGTTAGAATCAGGGACATATCTTGAATTTTATCAAATGCCTTTTAGGTATTTTAACATTTATGGAGCTGTTTATATTATTTTCTCATCTCTTTTGAACTATGACTTTGTTCAATTATGTTAATAGTTTTCCTAATACTGAATCTATATCTCTGGAAGATGGCCCCACTTGCTCATGGTGTATTCATTTTGTAAGCATAATGTTGTGTGATTCTATTTGTTTCTATTAATATGTGAATTTTGCACCAATATTCATAGATGAGATTTTTTCTGATATTTTTTCTCTTTTCCTGTGTGGGCTGTTTCTGTGTTGTGCTGGCTTCGTAGACTACTATGGAGTGTTTCCTTCTCTATGATCTGGCACAGTTGATTCAGTTTAAAGAACACTGGAATTCTCTCTTCCCTGAAGGCTTGATAGAAATTAAGAGCTGTTTAAACTTGGGTGTTTTGGAGTGGAGTTTATGAAAATTCAGTTTCTTTCATGATTATTGGTCTGTTGAGGTTTTTCTAGTTCTTCTGGGGTCAAGCTGATGATTTGCATTTTCTCAGAAAACTATCTGAGCTTCCGTGGTGGCTTAGATGGTATAGAATCCACTTGCAGTGTGGGAGACCTGGGTTCAATCCCTGGGTTGGGAAGATCCCTTGGAGAAAGGATAGGCTACCCACTCTAGCATTCTTGGGCTTATCTGTTGGCTCAGAAGGTAAAGAATCCACCTACAATGAGAGTAACCTGGGTTTGATCCCTGGGTTGGGAAGCTCCCCTGGAGGAGGGCATGGCAACCCACTCCAGTATTCTTGCCTGGAGAATTCCCATGGACAGAGGAGACTGGTGGGCTACAGTCCATGGGATGGTCGCAAAGAGTCAGACACGACTAAGCCCAGCACACAGAAAACTATCAATTTTAGCTGATTTTCAACTAAATTTGCGTGTGGTTGAGCACAGTTTCCTTACAGAATTCTATTTTTTCTTGTCTGTATCACTGGCTACGTCTCCATTTTAATGTTCAATTTTACATATTTGGCTCATTCTTCCCCTTGCTCACATTAGATTATCTACACTTTTAAAAAAATCATAAAATGACACGTGACTGTTTTTTTTTTCAGGACCCTATTTACTGTGTGCACAACCCAGAAACAGAGGAGCTAGAATGAGCTCAGTATGAGGATGAGGAAGGTAGCAGGGGATGGGCAGCATGACAAACATTTTAAAAGTACAAAGAGGATCTTCCCTGGTGGTCCAGTGGCCACCAGGGAAGACTCTATGTTGTCAATGCTAGGGGCCCAGGTTTGATCCCTGGTCAGAGAACTAAATCCCACAAGCCACAACTAAGTTGACATGCTGTAATACAGATCCCGCATACCGCAGTGAAAACCTGGCAAAGCCAAATAAATAAATGTTTAAATATTTTTTAAAAGTACAAAGAGTCTGTCCACATACTCCCTGGCCTTGAACACCCTAGATCTCCTTTCCCCAACTCCCCCACCCAGTTAAACCCACCAACTTCCAGTCTTCAATACCCAGCTGCCACCTCTTCTTGCAACCTTTCCCAATTTCCCTGCAAAAAGCCAGTGCCTTTCCTCTGATGTCTTAGATTACTTAATTTATTTTAATTTTGAAAAATTTCAGGCTCCAAAAGGTTAAAAGTATAAAATCAACGGAATTAACAAATGTTCATATTCTGTGGGCCCAAATCACCTTACAGGCTTTCGCACAGCAAGGGAAACCATAAAAAAATGAAAAGACAACCTACAGAATGGGAGAAAAATCTCTGCAAATGATATGACAGACAAGGGCTTAATCTCCAAAATATATGAACAGCTCTTACAACTGAACAACAATAACAAAAAAAAACCAAACAACTCAATCAAAAAAATGGGCAGAAAACCTTAATACTCATTTCTCCAAAGCAGACATACAGATGGCCAGTAGACATAGGAAAAAACGCTCAACACCACTATTAGAGAAATGCAAATCAAAACTACAGCAAGGCACCACTTCACACCGGTCAGAATAGCCATCATTACAAAGTCTACAGAGAACAAATGCTGGAGAGGGCTCACACTGCTAGTGCAAATGTAAATTGGGGCAGCCACTATGGAAAACTAAAAATAGAATCACCATACGATCCAACAGTTCCACCTGGCATATACCCAGACGAAACTATGATTCAAAAAGATACAGGCACCCTTATGTCCAGAAGAGCACTGTTCACAATAGCCAAGACATGGAAGCAACTGAAGCATCTGTTGACAGATGAGAGGATAAAGAAGAGGCTATACAAAAGGGAATATTACTCAGCCGTAGGAAAGAATGAAATAACGCCATTTGTGCTGGTCTTGGGAAAGGCAGAAAGAAAACAAATACTGTACCATATGATATCACCTATATGCGGAATCTAAGTGAAAGTCGCTCAGTCGTGTCCGACTCTTTGTGACCCCACAGACTATACAGTCCATGGAATTCTCCAGGCCAGAATACTGGAGTGGGTAGCCTTTCCCTTCTCCAGGGGATCTTCCCAACCCAGGGATTGAACCCCAGTCTCCCACGTTGCAGGCAGATTCTTGACCCACTGAACTATCACAGAAGCCCATGAAATCTCACATATGGCACAAATGAGCCTATTGACAAAACAGAAACAGGCTCACAGACATAGAGAAGAGGCTTGTGGTTGCCAAGGTGAGGGGAGGGGGAGAGGAGGCCTGGGAGTGTAGGATGAGCAGATATAAACTATTATATATAGAACGGATAAACAACAAGGTCCTACCGTAAAGCACAGGGAAATGTATGCAATATCCTGTGATAAACCATACTGGAAAAGAATATAAAAATATAATGTATGTGTATAACTGAGTCATTTTGCTGTACAGCAGATATTGGTACAACATTGTAAATCAACGACACTTCAATAAAAAGAAGTCTTAAAAATACAAACGCTAGGGTTGTGGGAGGGGGGTTCAGGATTGGGAACTCATGTACACCCGTGGCGGATTCATGTCAATGTATGGCAAAACCAATACAGTATTGTAAAGTAAAAAGAAAAAAATACAAACGCTAACATTCTGTCATTTTTGCTTCCAATCTTTCTTTTTAAAAGAAGTGTTATGGACAAATTAGAAATCGTTTATTTTCCCGTCAGTCTCAGCGACTTCCCTCCACACCTCCAAAGACCAGCACAAGCGCGAGCCTGGTAGGTATTACAGCATTGCAATGTGCTTGTGCCCATAAAACATAGATATCGTTCTGTGATTTTTATTAACATTAAGTTTTCACTAATGGTACTATTCTGCAATTTCCTTTTTTTCACAATAATGTTTTTGAGACTGATTCATGATAATACTATGAATACACGTGTGTGTATATATCAGCCTTTTTGAGGCATAACTTACAAAACATAAAATTCACCAGTTATTTATATTGTAACTGCTGCACAACATCACATCTCTGTCTCCTCTGTCATTGTGAGCTGAGACCTCTTTTTTTGTGTTTCGGACGCTGCTGCCCTAGATATCCTTGGAACCGTCTCCTTGGGCACATGCGTGAGTTTCTCTGGTAATTGATCAGCCAGATGTGAAACTGTTGGCCATAAAGTACGCACATTGTCACCTTTACCTGCCATTGCCCCAGCAGCCCCTGGTGTCTGCACTGCCGTTCCTGGAGCATTTCTGAAGCTGTTATCACCCTCCAGTGACTCGCCTGCCCGCCCCTTCCCCGTGAATTACTGGAGGGCATGTCTGTGACTGGCACTCAATGAACACTTGATAAATTAAAGGGTGAGCTCACTGTCTAGCAGAAGAGACGGACTCAAATGAGACAAGTGCCTTAAGGGCTGTGAGACCTCCTCTGGCTGGGGTCCAGGGAAGGCTTCATGGAGGAGGTGGCGTTCAAGTCGGGGTTTGAAGAACAGAGAGACTCTGAACAGGTGAGGGTGAGGATGAGGACAAGGACTGGGCTGGGAGGAGGAAGTGGGTCAGACAATCCAGGGTCCATTCGATTTGCCGGAGTAATGGTTCCTAGCTGAGCTGCAGGTAAGGGCATGTATATTTTGTAAAAACTTCAAAGTGGTTTGATTTCTCGCCAGTCCCCACATAAGAAGAGCCTCTGGCTGGAACAGGATGAAGGAAGCAGGCAGGCAAAACTGGAAGAGGTATCTGGGGCTTACTCCAGGGTGAGTCTTCAATGGCAGACTCTGGGGAGCCTGTGAGAAGGAACCAGGTCAGAGCCTAGCTCAAAGATGATTCATTCGATGAGCAGGCAGGTAGCTGCTCAGCCTCTGGAATAAGGCCTCAGCCAGAGCGAGACTGCTCCTCCCAACCTCTTTCCCTCCTCTGTCTCCGGGAAAAGATCAGGGTAGCAGGCAGCAGGCCCAGGCCTACGTGCTCCTTCACTTTGCAGCTTGGGGGCCCAGGACAGGGGCTTGCACATCGCTTACCCACACCCACCCCCCACCACCTGGCCCCTCCAACCCCGCTGCTCTGGACAGATGACAGGACCAGGGCTCCAGGGAGCCCCTCCGTGAAGTGTGGAGCCAGGACCTGGCATCCTGAACACACCTTCAGTGTGTCCCAGTGGGGCAGGGGTGGGGTGGGAATCTTATCCTTCCTTTTTCTCTGCTGTCCTTCAGCAGAACCCAGCTCTGGGCACCCTGCCCAGAGTGGAGGGGAAGGGGAAAACGCACGACCTTCACTCCCAAGTCCTTCTGTCTTCAGCAACTTCTGCAAAACCACCAGCAGTGACAGCTGCAGGCGACCTGAGGGTGTGTCAGCCATGCTTGGGGAGGAGGAGCCCTCCACTGCAGACAGACCGGCCCTGGGCCAGTGTGGGCTCCGCCACGTCTGTGCATGGATGTGGCTGTGGCTCTCTCCACCTCTCAGCCTCAGTGTTCTCATCTATCACCTGGGCTACTCACTCTGGCTCACAAAGGATTATAAGATAATGACAAGGGGACCTCCTTCGTGGTCCAGTGGTCAAGAATCCACCTGCCAATGCAGGAGGCATAGGTTCGATCCCCAGTCCAGGAAGATTCCACATGTTGTGGAGTGACGAAGCCCGTGTGTCACAGCGACTGAGCCTGTGCTTTGGGGCCTGCGAGCCGCAACTACCGAGCCCACGTACCGCAAGTACTGAAGCCCGAGCACCTAGAGCCCATGCTCTGCAACAAGAGAAGCCACTGAAGTGAGAAGCCCATGCACCACAGCTAGAGAGTAATCCCTGCTTGCTGCCACAAAGGCTGAGTGCTCAGTTGCGTCTGACTCTTTGTGACCCCATGGACCGCAGCACGCCAGATTTCCCTGTCCTTCACATTGCTCAACCTCATGTCCATTGAGTCAGTGATGCCATCCAACCATCTCACCCTCTGCTGCCCTCTGTGACAAAGGGCAGCCCCTCTACTAAAAAAAAAAAGGAATGACAAGGAACATGAGGTCACTGAATAGCACCAGGATCTCAGGCCAGGGACACTGTTCAGGGCCTGAGAAGGCCTCCCCAAAGCCTGGCCTAGTTCACAGGCCGAGGCATAACAGGTCCCTGCCCAGGAAGGGTCCCTGACCCAGTACCAGCCCATCTGTGGTACTGAAGGACACCTCTACCCCCCCCAAAGCATACACACTGGCTCTGAGATGTTCCCCTCTACAAGGTCTACAGGGATCTGAAGCTCTTTTTAAGGGAACAGCTCAGCTCCAACAGTGCCCAGAGCCACCAACAGTGTTGGTCAGCTGCTGCAACCGAAGCCTGACCGGCTGGCCCAGAAACCCCAGGACCGCTGGCCACTCAGCAGGTGAAAGTGTGAGCAAAGGGAAAGAAGGGGGCTCCCCATCATCAATCTCATACCAGACACTTCCCTGCTTCCCCCCACTGAATGGTCCAATGCATTGGGGGTTATTCTGAAAGTGAAAGTAGCTCAGTCGTGTCCAGGTCTTTGCAATCCCATGGACTACACAGTCCACGGAATTCTCCAGGCCAGAATACTGGAGTGGCTAGCCATTCCCTTCTCCAGTGGATCTTCCCAACTCAGGGATCGAACCCAGGTCTCCCGCATTACAGGCAGATTCTTTACCAGCTGAGCTACCAGGGAAATAACCCAGGGGTTATTTTACCATGTTGTGAAGGGAAGACTCACAGAGGTGAAGTGAACAGGCAGTGAAGCAGGCGGAAGCCCAGCTCCCAAGTGCCCTCAGGTAATGTGTCTTATGTGCCAGCCTCCACGCTCCCAAGCCCTCCGTCAGGCACAGCTGACAACCACACGAACAACTCAGCAAACAGCCATCTGTCTCCCTGGCCAGTTGGCCAGAGGTGCATCTTGCTCTTTGGTGTCTCCACAGACCTCAGGATGCCTTGCTCTTTTGCCAGGACCCCGTGGCCTGAGGCCAGTCCCCTCTGGCTGGACTCGATTCTGAGAAGATCCAGTTGGGGGAGAAGAGGGCTCCTATCTCTGGGGCCGTCTTCTTTGGTGAGGCCACTCAGGCATGAGTGGGGCAGGCTTGGCTTCTGGCTGGAAGCTGGCCTGACCTCTCTACCTCTGATGCTCTGAGGCTGCCAGAGGCCGCAGCTCAGCCTGAACAAGGGTCTGCAGGCACAGGGCAGGGCCAGACCTCAGTTACCCCAGCCCAGCTCTTCAGAGCCTGCCTTCAGGATGCTTGCGTGAAACAGCAGAAAGGAAGGTGAAAAAAGCAGAAGGCGGGAGCCCAGGACACTTGGATCTTGGTTTTCTAAGTGGGGGGCCCAGGCTTCAGTTCCCTTTGGGAACATTACTGATCACCAGGGGGTGGGAGGCGACAGTGGGGCACCCTTCCCCCACCCCCGCTTCTGCAGGTTCCAGGACCAGCCCCAGGCGCGCTGGGAAGGACCATGGATGGCGGCGTGGGTGCAAATGCTGCCCTGGAACTACAGAACACAGAGCTCTGGTCACTGAATTCTTCTTTTTTTTTTTTTTCCTTTAGCTTTTCTTTTCTTTTTTTTTAATATAATTTTTATTTTTACTTTAGTTTACTTTACATTACTGTATTGGTTTTGCCAAACATTGACATTAATTCACCACGAGTGTACATGCATTCCCAAACACGAATCCCCTCCCATCTCCCACCCCGTACCATCAAGAGCCCCCTCGGCTGGCCCCAAGCAACGCAGACACTGTAACGAGGACACAGCATGCCTCGTGAGCTGCCCACATCTCACCTCAGCTTCCCCGTCACCCTGCTTTGCATGAGTTGTACCAGCCACCTCCTGGGCAAGAACAAGGGGCCCAGGGTACACCACCCCTGCTGACGTGGGAGTGGCCTGCAAAAACCACTGCTCTCCTGGAGAGGGAAGAGGAGCGAATGCTGTGCCCCAGCTCAGGCGAAACAGTGCACCAAGAGCTGCCGGTCTCGCTCGTAGCTCTCGCTCGTAGCTGAGCACTCCGCCTAAGCACTTACAGCCCAGCCTTCCCAGAGCGAGCCTGCCCATGGCCCCGAATGCCCTGCAGCCTTCCCACACCCTGGACACTCTGTGCAAAGAGCTCCCAGCACTTGATACCCATGATCTCTGTGGTTCTTCCACCAGCTGCTTCTGAGGAAGAAGCCAGACTAGAGAGTCCAAGGGATTAAAGAATCAGGGGGGAAGATCCAGGAGTGTGAGCAGGTCCGCTGTGCCACCGGTCACCTGCATTTTACAGTGTGGAAATTCTGTAAAATGTCACAGCGGTGGAGAAGGGGGAAAGGAAGTCCTCAGGGGCCCAAAGCACAACCTGAGCTGGGCTGGGGAGAGATGGTCTGCCTTCCAAGCCTAGAAGGGTGCCCTAGACTGGCTGTGGGGTGGGGGGTCAGGCATCCTTCATAGAGGGAATGGCCACTTTCCCCCACTGAGGCAGGAAATAGATGCTTCAATTCCAGAGTCTCCAGGAATAATTCCCCACCTGCAATAAGCACTTGACACGTTTCCCAAGCTTCCCACCCATCTTGGGAAGGTGTTTTCATGCCCAGCTGTCAGGCAGGAAAACCTGGAGGGCAGAGCGCCGGCTAACAGGGGCTAGTCTAGAACCAGGTACTGTGCCTGTAAGTGGTTCTTACAGGGGCCTCTGCCTCTGCCAGCCGGGAGGGGTCACCACCAGCGTCCCTGGATCATGGGCTGGGGCCTTTCTCCTCGAGAAGGGTTAGAAGGAAGCCTGAGGGGGGTGCAGAGGAACCAGACCCACTATGAGTATTCCTCTCTCTGGCATTGTGCTGTCACTCCATGGGCAGCTAGCTGTGATCTGGTACTGGGAACCCCACCCCGTCCCACAGGGTCACCCCAGTGGTTACTGGTAGTCATGATGGAGTGCAAGGCATGCTGTGCAATCACCAGGGGCCAGCTTTCAGGGGCTCTGTGCTCAGAAGGTGTGTCTGAAAAGCATCAACTCAAGCACCAGGCACAAGGTAACTGCTGTGCTCATGGGCTGGGCAGGACCTCCCATCCTGAGATGCTGGCAGAGAAATTGCTGAAGTTCCCCCTACCCCTGGGCCCCCTCCATGGCTGTGACCACAGCAGCTAGCCCCAAGGCCATCTGGGCTCGGAGGTTTAGTTACTAAGTCGTGTCCAACTCTTGCGAACCCATGGACTGTAGCCTGCCGGGCTCCTCTGTCCATGGGATTTTCCAGGCAAGAATACTGGAGTGGGTTGCCATTGCCTTCTCCAGGGCTCAGAGAGGCCCACAGAAATTGTGTGTGCACCTGACAGGAAGGTAGCCAGATGCCTTTAGCTCCCCTCTTCAAGTTGTTTCTTTCCTAAGAAACTTGAAAACACATCTTAATGGAGGAGAAGATGCTGGAGCTGTCCCCTCTCATCAGGAGGCACTCACCGCCTTGCCTCACCAAGGCGCTGGGGGTGAAGAGGGGAAGGATCAGAGAGGAAGGGGCCTCATCCTGCCTGCCTGGAGGTGGGCCAGGCAGTCAGGAGACCTGGGTGCAGGTGAGAGCCCCGGAACACCCTCTGCAGCGCATCTCCCTGGCCTGACCAGTGACGCTGCCCAGCTCCGGCTCTAAAATAAAAGACTCTCCGCCTGCCTCAGTTTCCCTCCAGAGAAAGTCAGCCAAGCCAGGGAGAAGGAAGGCAAGGTAAATTCAGGAAAAGTTCACCTCCAAGGGCAAGAGTCCATTCCTCCTGGGAACAGGAGTTGGGGAGAGAAAAAGGCTGGACCACAGCGGGTGATGCTCAGAGAAGGCAGATTCAGTTCTCTATTCTCCCACCTCTTCTCCCAGGAGACGAGGCTGTGAAATGAGAAAGTCCACCTCCCTATTCCCCATCCTTCCCACTGCTGCCTGGGAACTTCCACTTGACTTTCATCAGGGCTAGTACAGGAGACTGAGGCCAGGAAGGGCCTTCCTCTCCTGGAAGACAATCCTCACTCTCCGCCCTGAGCCCTCAAGGAGAGCAGGGGCCCCGTAGCCCCTCTGCTCAGATGAACATTTTATTTCCTGTCCTCAGACAATTCCGACCCCTGCGATGTTCACACCATGACACTCTGGAGCCTTTCACAGAAGTCCTATGCCCCTGCATTCTCAGGAATGGGGAAAGGGGGCCCTGGGGGAGGGGGCGGGTGGGAGTCCACCCCAGCTTGGACCAGAGGTCTAAGGAGCAAGTTTGACCCCTGTTCCAGAGAGCATCAGGTCAAGGCAGTGCTTGGGAGGCCAGCTCTGCAGGACCGTGCTAAGCCACTCTGGGGCGAAGCCGCCAGCACTCCCCTGGGCCTCGGTGTCCCCAGGTCCATCATCCAAATCCAAAGTTTCTCTCTCAAGGCCGAGGTGAGGATGGAGGCAAGAGCCTTTCTTTGAAATCATAGGAGAAAAGGTGGCGGTATTGTGCCCCTGGGGGCCCAGAAGTCCAGCCCACACGGCACGGAATGATGACCACCCCCCCTACCCCCTCCCACCCCCGCCCCGCACCCGCTGCAGCGCAGCAGTGACGCTGCCATCGCTCAGAGCCGCGGGGAGACTGCGGGGGAGAGCGCGCCCTAGCAGGCCAGCCGCGCGAACCGGAGGCACAGCCCCGGGGAATCCCGGCGTGGAGGTGGTCTGGAGAGGCAACCAACAAGGCAGGCGGCGGGGGACCCCCAGGCAGGCCTCCTGCCCACCTTCTACCGACCCACTGAAGNCCCCTGTCCAGGACCGAGATTCCGCGCCCCCTTCTTTCAGCCGGATCGCTTCTGGAGCATCCCACCCGCGTGCTCACCACGTCTGCGCCCTCGGCGCCGGCGCCGCGGCCCCAGGGCCAGGCAAGGTAGGCAGGCGGCCGGGATGCGAGGCCAGGCGACACGCTCCCTACCTGGGAGTAGACTGCTCGCCGGTCCTCCTCCGCGCTGGCCCGCTCGAAGCCAGCCCCACCTGGCAAGGGACGGTCAGCAAATTCCCCGCAGCATCACCATGGGAGCGGCATCGCGGCTCCTCCCCGGCCGCCGCCAACCTCGGCCCCGCCCCAGTGATGCTGGACCGCCGGGGAACCCAGGCTGGATTTTTTTTTTTTCCCTATGCAAAGGCCGAGGCTCCGCCTCAGAGACCTTGTAGCTACCAGGAACCGTCTGCAAATTACCACAGCAAATCTACAAGGCTCCTGCTCCCTTGTAGGAGACACTCTGAAGCTCTGGTCTTGCTGCCCTCCAGCCGTCCCCGACTTCAAGCTCTCCTCCCAGGCACGTCAGCCTTGCAACCCACCCAAACCCGCCAGAAAAAGTCAAAGCCAGGAGAGACGCCCAGCCCCGCACAAAGGTAGCAGTGCTCAGCCCCGCCCAGGAGCCAGCTGCGGGCACCTGTCCAGTGGCTGGTACCCAGTTCTTTCTTCTTCCCCAGCAAAGGGAAGATCTACAGATTGACCACAGCCCTGCCCGGGAGGCCCAAGAGAGTGGGCTTTGTCTTTTCTAGTTTGCCATGGACCACAGTTCCTGTAGGTCTCCAGTTTTTTCAAAGTCCTGGCTACTCTGCTAGAGACACTCGTTTTGACCCAGGAGGCAGGTGCCAGTGTTTGAGCACCCAAAGATCAGTAAAACAAACTAAGTGAAAGTGAAGTCACTCAGCTGTGTCTGACTCTGCGGCCCCATGGACTGTAGCCCACCATGCTCCTCCGTCCATGGGATTCTCCAGGCAGGAGTACTGGAGTGGGTTGCCATTTCCTTCTCCAGAGGATCTTCCCAACCCAGGGATGGAACCCAGGTCTCTCGAATTGTAGGCTGATGCTTTACCATCTGAGCCACCAGGGAAGTCAACAAACTAAGGGGCAGTAGTAACAGCCACCCTCCTCTCTCCCAGGAAGGGGCCTTAGCAAGTTTGTTTAATAGACCTTATCCAGTCATTGCAGTACAAGAGCTAATGGGAGAGGTGGGCTGCTGACCAGTCTTTGAAAGTGACTCTTTTAACAGTTATATAATGCTAAGATATTGACAGAGTTGTTCGCAGTCCACTAAGAAGGCCACAGTGGGAGCGTGTGAACATCAAGTCATGAGACACTGCGGGTCCAAGGGTAGCTAGGCTTTCATGGGTTGACTCCCCATAGGCAGCAGCGGTGCTCCCCCCAGGTTGGCACACCCTGGTCATGTCTCTCCCTGCCCTGCACCTGCCCCATCCCCTCCTCCACCCCGAGTTCTTTTGACCCAGTAGCGACAGAGGATAAGATGGTTGGATGGCATCACTGACCGAATGGACATGGGTTTGAGCAAACTCCAGGAGATAGTGAAGGACAGGGAAGCCTGGTGTGCTGCAGTCCATGGGATTGCAAAGAGTCGGACACAATTGAGCAACTGAACAACAGCAAAGTGCCATCAAAACTCCAAATGAGCCACTACACATTCTGCTGAAATCTGTCCATGTCTTTACTCACCACCCAGTACTCTTGCCTGGAAAATCCCATGGACAGAGGAGCCTGGTGGGCTGCAGTCCATGGGGTCGCTGAGAGTCGGACATGACTGAGCGACTTCACTTTCACTTTTCACTTTCACGAATTGGAGAAGGAAATGGCAACCCACTCCAGTGTTCTTGCCTGGAGAATCCCAGGGACGGGGGAGCCTGGTGGGCTGCCATCTATGGGGTCGCACAGAGTCGGACAGGACTGAAGCGACTTAGCAGCAGCAGCAACATGGTGCAATAGCAACAGTGTAGCAACCCAAAGGCTAGGTTCCAGTCCCGGCTCAGCTACTAGTGTGCTGTGCAATCTTGGGTAACTTGCTTGATGTCTCTGTCTTTGTTTTTCTTTCTCATCTGTAATCCTGAGAGGGGAGGGCTAGTTGGGGTGTAACCCCCTTGGCCCCTAACATTTCTATTCCTCTCTTTTAGGATAAAGGCTGGTGGGAACAAAGATAAACAAAGTAAGCACAAAAGTAGGGTTTAAGACCACTAGCTGCCTGGATTTGCATCTCAGTTGGGCGACCTAAATATGGGACTTAAACTCTCTGAACTTCTTTCTTTGCATATGCAAAATGGGGGGAATAATAATAACAACCTTAAGAGGCAGTTGTGAGGATTAAGTGAGCTATTGTATACAGAGTAAATGTTTAGTGAATATTAGCTGCTGTTTTTGTTGCTGTTGTTCTGATACAGGTGGAAGAGAGTAAAACCTGGACACAAGCAGCATGTCCTCTGTCCGTGCTTCCTCATCACAGAACTAGTGCCTGACCCCAGGGTGAAAGGAGTAAGCCTCTTAAGTATGCGGGTAATAGCTGTTCTTTTAGAAAGATCCCATGTTAAGGGGAAAGAACATGGTCTTTGGATCTGGTTGAACCTTGGTTCAAAACTGGGCTCTGTGGTCTCCCCTGGTGGTCCAGTGGCTAAGACTGTGAGATCTCAATGCTGGGGCCCTGGGTTTGATCCCTGGTTGGGGAACTGGGTCCCACATGTCACAACTAAGACCCTGTGCAGCCAAATAAGTAAATAAAAATAAATATTAAAAAAAAACAAACCCAAAAACTGTTCTCTGGTGGCTCAATGATAAAGAATTCACCTGCCATTGCATAAGTCTTGGGTTCCATCCCTGGGCCAGAGGATCCCACATGCCTCGGAGCAACTACTGAGCCTGTGGCTCTAGAGCCCGGGAGCTACAACTACCAGCTCCACGTGCCACACCTCCTGAAGGCTGCACGCCCTAGAGCCTGTGCTGCGCAACAAGAGAAGCCACCACATTGAGAAGCCCACACACCGCAACTCGAGAGCGGCCTCCGCTTGCTACAACTAGAGAAAAACCCACACAGCAACCAAGACCAAGCACAGCACAGCCAAAAATAAATAACTTTTTTTAAAAAACAGGGCTTTGTTTTTTAAAAAACAAAGTGACTTTGTACTAGTTACTTAACTGCTCCAAGGTTAATTTTCACATCTGTAAAATAAGTATCATAATGCAAATAAAAGGAGTCTAATAATATCTACCACATAGATCCATATTTCAAATCCTAAAAGATGATGCTGTGAAAGTGCTGCACTCGATATGCCAGCAAATATGGAAAACTCAGCAGTGGCCACAGGAATGGAAAAGATCAGTTTTCACATTCCAATCCCAAAGAAAGGCAATGCCAAAGAAAGCTCAAACTACTGCACAATTGCATTCATTTCACACACTAGCAAATAATGCTCAAAATTCTCCAAGCCAGGCTTCCATAGTACATGAACCGAGAACTTCCAGATGCTCAAGCTGGATTTAGAAAAGGCAGAGGAACCAGAGATCAAATTGCCATTATCCATCAAATCATAGAAAAAGAAAGAGAATTCCAGATTAACATCTATTGCTGCTTCATTGATGATGCTGAAGCCTTTGGCTGTGTGGATCACAATAAGCTGTGGAAAATTCTTAAAGAGATGGGAATAGCAGACCACTTTACCTGCCTCCTGTGAAACCTGTATGTAGATTAAGAAGCAACAGTTAGAACCAGACATCGAACAACAGAATGGTTCCAAATTGGGAAAGGAGTACATCAAGGCTGTATATTGTTGCCCTGTTTATTTAACTTATATGCAGAGCATATCATGTGAAAAGCTAGAATCAAGACTGCCAGGAGAAATATCAATAACTTCAGATATGCAGATGACATCACTCTTATATCAGAAAGTGAAAAGGAACTAAAGAGCCTCTTGATGAAGGTGAAAGAGGAGAGTGAAAAAGCTGGCTTAAAACTCAATGTTCAAAAAACTAAGATCATGGCATCTGGTCCCATTCCTTCATGGCCAATAGAGGGGATAACAATGGAAACAGTGACAGGCTTTATTTTCTTGGGCTCCAAAATGACTGCAGATGGTGACTGTAGCCATGAAATTAAAAGATGCTTGCTCCTAAAAAGAAAATCTATGACCAACCTAGACAGTGTATTAAAAAGCAGAGACATTACTTTGCCAACACAGGTCTGTTTAGTCAAGGCTATGATTTTTCCAGTAGTCACGTATGGATGTGAAAGTTGGACTATAAGGAAAGCTGAGCGCAGAAGAATTGATGCTTTTGAACTGTGGTGTTGGAGAAGACTCTTGAGAGTCCCTTGGACTGCAAGGAGATCAAACCAGTCCATCCTAAAAGAAATCAATCCTGAATATTCATTAGAAGGACTAATGCTGACACTGAAGCTCCAATACTTAGGCCACCTGATGTGAAGAGCTGACTTTTTGGAAAAGACCCTGAAGCTGGGAAAGACTGAGGGCAGGATGAGGTGGTTGGATGGCATCACTGGCTGAATGGACATGAGTTTGAGCAAGCTCCAGGAGGTGGTAAGTGACAGGGAAGCCTGGTGTGCTGCAGCCCATGGGGTCGCAAAGAGATGGACTCAACGGAGCAACTGAACAGCAACATAGAGTCACTGTGAATATAAAATGCATGTCAAACATTTAACTTAGTTTTCCACAAATGGAAGATTCCCAGTCAATGTTAATCTCTCCCAGGAAGGGCCTAGATAGAATGGAGGGGAGGCCCTAGCACTGAAATTTCTAGGTGTCCTTGACTGAGTGTCCTGTGAGGAGACCAAGTAGTGGGTGTTCTAGTCCAGACCCAGAGCAGCAGCAGCAGCAGCTCTCCAACCCCCTATGCCAAGATGCCATCCACACAGAACCTAGGAACCAGCCTTCCTGGATGAGCCATATCCCTTAACGTACCCTCTTCTGGGAGCTGAGGCCGGAATGGGAGGCCAGAAGCAGGTTTTGAACATGGGGCTCAGGAGTTTAGGCTTTACTTAGTAAGCAAAGGAAGCCATGGAAAGTTTTTGAACAGCAGCTACGGGATAAAATTGTTGAGCCAGTACCAACCCTCTCCAGTTCCTGGAGGCAAGACCTGATAAGCGTCAAGTATGTACAATACAGGGAGATACAGAAGAGGAGGGAGAATCCATGGGAGTACCAGGTGGCTTATATGGCGGGCCCCAAAGAGACGACCCCATGTCCCAAACAGCTGAACACCAACAACCTAGACGAGTGTCAGGCTGGTAGAAGGTGCTTCGTAAAGGCGTGAAGGTGTGTGGGAATGAATAGCTGAGGCTTTCGTGAATAGCTGTGGCCTTGAGAATCTTCCAGAGGAAAATTGCTTCTGGCCTGTGGGTGCTGAGAACATTTTCATGTTTTGAGGTGGGAGATCTCTGAAAGATGATGAGAGTTGTCTTTGTGACTGCTTTCTTAACTTCCAGTGTCTTGTCTGGGAACGTAATCCAGAATAACAACAAAGACCCAAAAGGCATCTGAGCAACCCAAACAGATAGAACTGTCAGCTGTCCAAATCAGATGCTTTATCTGCAGGAGAGCACCTGTGTCTTCAGTGACAGCCCACCTACATTTATTCTACACAGTTTCAGCAGTTCCATGGTGGCAGAGACTACTGAGTGTCCACTTATGACCTTTCTTTCCCTTTTTCTTTTAGCAGTAGAGCTTCCAAGGTTAAAACCTGGATACGTGGCTACCGTGTTAGAGACTACATACCCCAGCCTCCCTTGCAGGCTGGTGCAGCAATGGGACTAACTTATAGCCAATGGAATGTGAGTGGAAGTGATCTGTTTCATCTCTGGGCCACATTCCTAAAGGGAAGTTGCCTGCTCTCCACACCTCTTTCCCCTTGTGCAGAATGGACCATGGACATGGGAATGGAGATAGGGGCATCTTTGATGATGCTGGCAAGGACAGCACCTGAAGGTTGACCAATCAACAAGACCTTAAGAACCTGAGTTTCATGATGACCTAGAGGAGAAGAGCCCTGGACCATTGACACCTTGGTCTCTGTGACAATAGCTGGACCAAGAGCCTTACTGATAAACCTAATCAGTTTCCTTGTTTTCAAGCCCACAGTAGATAGGGAGCAGCATATTGGAAGGAGAAAGGTTTCATAAAATGGAAAGCACAGTGAAATTAGCAAAAGCCTAGAGAGAGAGAAGAGAGAACAGCTGTAAAACAAACTCAGACTTTGGGTCATTCGGTTCAGGATCATGCCAAGAAGCCTTTTGGGGGCACTGTCGTATTACAGGATAATGTTGGAAATGGTCACAATAACAATCTTGAATCATTAAGAGAAAGTTAATTGTGACAGAATATTTTATATTGAAAGAAAAGCAATTACGTGATATATTTAGAAAGTATATATGATAGAAAATAGTTGACATAAAACTTGCATGCTTAAGGGTAGAAACCTTCAGCATCTATTCAAAATAATACCTTTCCTGATGGGCCAGAAAGTAGAGGTTTTGATTCACTGATATTTGCCTTCTCCCCACTAGATTATAAATCCTTTTAAGATCAGCTTGTAGGGACTTGCCTGGTGGTCCAGTGGCTAAGACTCCCAAGGCAGGGAACCAGGGTTCCATCCCTGGTCAGGGAACTCGATCCCACATGCCACAACTAAGAGTTTGCATCCCACCAATAAAGACCCTGTGTGCTGCAATTAAGATCCAGTGCAGCCAAATAAATATTTTTTTTTAAATCAGATTGTATCTCCTTTGCCTTTCTATTCCTAGTATCTGGCACAATGATGACTCAAATAAATATTCCTTAATTGCTAAGGGGGTTAAATCTGTGTTACCTTAGATTCCAGAGCTTAGTGTTTCCACAAGCTGATGTGGACGATTGAGCAGTAAAGTTGCCTGAGGTCCCAAAATACCCTGGTGGAGAGCTTCAGGAGCACAGCCCTCTTAGCCAAGAGTGTTAAGAGCCCATGTTGACCCTACTGCTGTTGTCTAGAAATCATTTCATCCGAAACACTCTCTTGAACTCAGAAGGCCAACATACTCAGGATTTTCATTGCAGAACTGGTTATAATTCCAAAACCAAATACAAGTGAAGACAGCCTGCACAACAGGGCATTGTCTTTCTGCACTGTCCAGATGAGATGTTCAGGAAAACTCAAAATGGGAGGGAAAAAGTGGGAGGCCCGGAAAAGTTTGTTTGTTTCACATCACTTCGACTCCTAGGATTTTAGGTTTCAAGGCAGCAGAGCTACACCGTTGTCCCCATCACCCCAAGGCTGGTGGTGGGTAAGATTGCTAAGCAGCCTGGAAGAAGGTGGGTGATGGGTCTGCAGGTAATGATCTTGAAAGTCCGCAGATTTTGCTATATGATCCAGAAGTAAACCTAGCCACTGATAGGGACAGTGTTTCCAAGGCAGAACTACATCCCTATTAACACTTTAAGGGATAATGCAGATACTGTAGGGTACCCCCTGACCCCAAGAGCCCAATCAAGACTCTGCAAGAAAGTGGGTCTATTTTAAGCTCAGACTTCTGTCACAACACACCCTCTTATCTGTCTTTCCACCCAACTCGTTGGAAAAGACCCTGATGCTGGGGAAGATTGAGGGCAGCAGAAGAGGGAGACAGAGGATGAGATGGTTGGATGGCATCACCGACTCAATGGACATGAGTTTGGGCAAACTCTGTGGGAGATAGAGAAGGACGAGGAAACCTGGCATGCTGCAGTCCATGGGGTTGCAAAGAGCTGGATGTGACTGAGTGACTGAGCAACAGCAACAATAGGGATTGATTTCCTGTTCAGAAGGTAGGGGAGCAGCATATTGGGATTTTCACGTCCTCTATCTAGTCAGACATGGGGCTGTGGATTTCAAGAGACACACAGCACAGACCCCTCACTGGAAGCAGGAATTTCCAGGATGGTGGGGCCAGAGTGGAGAAGTCCGAGCCCTCTAACCACGTGGTCCTCAAGGCAGAGAATCCAGGCCTCCCCTCTGCTGGGACAGCCCTGGCCTCCCTGCCCTCCCTTTCCCCTGGCCTCAGGCTGGGTCCCCACTCACCAAGGCCCCACCAGGTAGATGCTCTTAGCTCGCAGCAGCCTCTTTGACTAGTACTTCTGTCCTGGAAGAGGGAAAAGTCAGGACTAGTTGGGGCGGGGAGAGGGGGGTCAGTCTCTGTCATTCAGCACACACAGCCACTACCAATGATCAATATTGGAAACTGCCAGTGGGCGAGGTCAGAGGCGGATGCTGGTGACATCACAAAGGAGGCACCCCTGTCATGATGGAACTCTGGACACATGTCGGAGAGGGAGCAATTCCCTAACCAGAAATGAGCTAAACTGAACATTTCCAGGGCAGATCTGGGGGTCTGAAGCCTGCACAACCTCACCTGCATCCTATCTTAAGCCTAGCTGATGCCCTGTAGGATCAAGTCATGAAAGAATACTTGGAAACTATGTTATCAGTGGTGAGCATGATATAATATATACTGAAGTAGAGATATACTGTGCGCTTGAAACATATAATATTATAAACTAATGTTACCTCAATAAAAAACTAATTAAATACTGGGGTCCTCATGTTGATTTTTATTGAGGCTAGAGACCATCCCCGACTCCCACCCAGAGCGGATCCTCAAGGGGCAGAAATATGGGTTTCTTATGGGATTTCTTCTGGGCTGCAAAGTGAGGGTCCCATCTCCATGGCCAGGCTCTTGAAAGCAGCTCTGTTGTCCTCTGGGAGTTGGCATCAGTTTCTGGTAATGAACACGTTCTTTGTTTTATAACCTGCATTAACTTTCTGAAATACAGTACACAATTAGAGAAGTATGTATAAAATAGAAATGAGCACTGTAATGAATAATCATAAAGCAAACACTTATGTAACCACTACCCAAGTCAAGAAATAGAACATTATACCAGGCATTTCTCTGTTCAGTTTAGTTCAGTTCAGTTCAGTCGCTCAGTCGTGTCTGACTCTTTGCGACCCCATGAACTGCAGCACTCCAGGCCTCCCTGTCCATCACCAACTCCCAGAGTCCACCCAAACCCATGTCCGTTGAGTCAGTGATGCCATCCAGCCATCTCATCCACTGTCGTCCCCTTCTCCTCCTGCACTCAATCTTTCCCAGCATCAAGGTCTTTTCCAATGAGTCAGTTCTTCGCATTAGATGGCCAAAGTATTGGAGTTTCAGCTTCAACATCAGTCCTTCCAGTGAACACCCAGGACTGATCTCCTTGAAGTCCAAGGGACTCTCAAAAATCTTCTCCAACACCACAGTTCAAAAGCGTCAATTCTTCTGCACTCAGCCTTATAGTCTGACTCTCACATCCATACATGACCACTGGAAAAACCATAGCCTTGACTAGACGGACCTTTGTTGGCAAAGTAATGTCTCTGCTTTTGAATATGCTGTCTAGGTTAGTCATAACTTTCCTTCCAAGGAGTAAGCATGTTTTAATTTCATGTCTGCAGTCACCATCTGCAGTGATTTTGGAGGCCCCCCCAAAAATAAAGTCAGCCACTGTTTCCAACTGTTTCACCATCTATTTCCCATGAAATGATGGGACCAGATGCCATGATCTTCGTTTTCTTAATGTTGAGCTTTAAGCCAACTTTTTCATTCTCCTCTTTCACTTTCATCAAGAGGCTCTATAGTTCTTCTTCACTTTCTGCCATAAGGGTGGTGTCATCTGCATATCTGAGGTTATTGATATTTCTCCCATCAATCTTTATCCCAGCTTGTGCCTCCTCCAGCCCAGCGTTTCTCATGATGTACTCTGCATATTAGTTAAATAAGTAGGGTGACAATATACAGCCTCGATGTACTCCTTTTCCTGTTTGGAACAAGTCTGTTGTTCCATGTCCAGTTCTAACTGTTGCTTCCTGACCTCATACAGATTTCTCAAGAGGCATTTCTCTGTATAGCTGTCCAATCACACCCCTTTCTCCTCCAACTGCCCTCCACCCAGAGATAGGCCCCTCTTGACCCTAATGGTAACCTTCCCTTCCTTTTCTTTATACTTTTACCACCTGATTATTAACCCCAATCAATAGGGTTTTACTGTGTCTCTTTTAAAAGTGGATATTATTAGAATTTATTCTATATATACTTAGAATCTATTATATATACACATATACTTATACTTCTTGTTGGGCTTTTATGCAACAGTGTATTTTTAAAAATTTATTCAAGGCCTCCCTCAGAAATGTTGCCATGTAAAGACATTAAAAAAAAATTTTTTTAATTTAATTTTAATTTTAATTTCTGCCCCTTGAGGATCCGCTCCGGGTGGGAGTCGGGGATGGTCTCTAGCCTCAATTTTAAAATTAAAAAATTTAATTTTTGGCTGTGCTGGATCTTCATTGCTGTGCACAGGCTTTCCTTGGCGCAGAGAGCAAGGGCTCCTCTCTAGTTGCGGTGTGTGGGTTTCTCTTTGCAGAGCACAGGCTGTAGAGTGTGGGCTCGGTAGTTGTGGGCATGGGCTTAGCTGTCCCGTGGCATTTTCCCAGTTCAGGGATCAAAACTGTGTCCTCTGCCTTGGCAGACATATTCTTAGCCACTGGACCACCAGGGAAGTCTAACATTGTATTTTAAATGTTCATTCAAGTGTGGCGTGCAGTTGCTTATTCATTGTTATTGCTTCATGGTACTCCTTAGCTTGACTGTGCCGTAATTAATTTATCCCATTTGGTGGAAATTTCTATTTGTCAGCTTGTTTTCCAAAACAATGCCCCTGTGCCTGGTACACATGTGCTGGAGTTTCTGTAGACTAAAAGTAAAGTTGAGGGAATGATCGTCCACTTTGGGGGTGCATGTCTTCAGCTCAACTAATTAATGCTGTTTCCAAAGGAGGGTTGTATCAATGTGTACCTCTTCCATCAGCGGGCGAAGAGTTTCTGATGGTCTACATCCTTCCTGATATTTGGCACTGATGGTCTTTGTTATTATCCTGGTAGGAGTTTTAGTAATGTCTCATGTGGTTTCAATATGCATTTCATGAATTATTGAGATGAGGTATATGATCAAAAATGTATTGACCATTTGGAGTTCCTTTTCTGGAGATATTTGTTCAACTCTTTCACCCATTTTTATTTTAAATTGAGCTGCCTTTCTAATTGATTTGAAAGGTATTAAAAATAGCCTTGCAATTATCTCCTCCTGTTTTGGGTCTTACCTTTTCAGTCTATGGTGTTCTCAAGTTAACCAGAGTTTTGATGAAAGTGAAAGTGGAGAGTGAAAAAGTTGGCTTAAAGCTCAACATTCAGAAAACAAAGATCATGGCATCTGGTCCCATCACTTCATGGGAAATAGATGGGGAAACAGTGGAAACAGTGTCAGACTTTATTTTTTGGGGCTCCAAAATCACTGCAGATGGTGACTGCAGCCATGAAATTAAAAGACGCTTACTCCTTGGAAGGAGAGTTATTACCAACCTAGATAGCATATTCAAAAGCAGAGACATTACTTTGCCAACAAAGGTCCATCTAGTCAAGGCTATGGTTTTTCCAGTGGTCATGTATGGATGTGAGAGTTGGACTGTGAAGAAAGCTGAGCACTGAAGAATTGATGCTTTTGAAGTGTGGTGTTGGAGAAGACTCTTGAGAGTCCCTTGGACTGCAGGGAGATCCAACCAGTCCATTCTAAAGGAGATCAGCCCTGGGATCTCTTTGGAAGGAATGATGCTAAAGCTGAAACTCCAGTACTCTGGCCACCTCATGAGAAGAGTTGACTCATTGGAAAAGACTCTGATGCTGGGAGGGATTGGGGGCAGGAGGAGAAGGGGACGACAGAGGATGAGATGGCTGGATGGCAATACTGACTCAATGGATGTGAGTCTGAGTGAACTCCGGGGGTTGGTGATGGGCAGGGAGGCCTGGCGTGCTGTGATTCATGGGGTCACAAAGAGTCGGACACGACTGAGTGACTGAACTGAACTGAAATGTTAATTTAGCAAAATTTATCTATCTCTTTGTATCGTATTCAAGAAATGTTTCCTGATTCTGAGGACATAAAGACATTTTTCTGTACTATCTTCTAAAAATTTGAAAGTTCTTTTGCATCTTGCAGTTAAGTCTATTCCAACATTCATCAGGGACAATGGCTGAGGAGGTAACTCCAGAAGTCTGTCCCTCTCCAAAGGCAGTGAACAAACTTGCAAAAAACTATCAGAGTCAACTTTTTTGGAACTCTGGAAACTACCTGAAGGCTTACAGCACCCAGGAAATGCTTCATCGAGCAAAAAATAGCTGAATCTCAGTAAGAAAGCTTCACGATATTTTAAAAATACACAATTTTTTAGAGTAATTTTAGGTTCACAGCAAAATTGGGCAGAGATTTTATTTGCCCATGATTCCACATATGCTCAGCCTCTCTACTATCAAAATGAACTCCCATTGACACATCAGAGTCACACAAAATCCATGATTTATTTTAAGGTTCACTCTTGGTGTTTACAGCCCAAAGGTTTTGACAAATGCATGCTGACATGTGTTCACCATTATAATAGCCTCAGAGCAGTTCTATCTCCCTAAAAATCCTCTCTGCCCTGCCTATTCATCTCTCTCTCTCTTTCACTGCTGATTGTTTTACTGTGTCCATAATTTTGCCTTTTCCAGAATGTCACGTAGCCTTTTCAGATGCTTCTTTCACTTTCTGATTGTTGTTCACTTGCTCCGTCATGTCCGCTTCTTTGCAACCCCGTGGACTGCAGTACACCAGGCTTCCCTGTCCTTCACTATCTCCCAGGATTTGCTCAGACTCGTCCACTGAGTTGGTGATGCCATCCACACCCTTCTTTCAGTTAGTAATATGCATTTAAGGTTCCCATATGTCTTTTCATGGCTTGATAGCTCATTTCTTTTTAGTGCTGAATACTATTCCATTGTTTGAATGTACCTTAGCTTTTATTCATTCACTTACTGAAGGACACCTTGGCTATTTCTGAAGGACATTTTGGCGATTGTGAATAACTGGCAAATATGACCATCCATGTGCAAGGTTTTGTGTGGACACAGGTTTTCAGTTCATTTGGGTAAACATTAAGTGGTCTAACTGCTGGATCATTTGGTAATGATATATTTAGTTTGGTAAGAAACTGCCAAATTAACTTCTAAAACAGCTATACCATTTTTCATTTCCACCTCAGCAATAAGCGTTCCTGTTGCTCCACATCCTTGCCAGCGTTTGATTTTGTCAGTGTTCTGGATTTCAGTCATTTCAGTAGGTGTTTTGTGCTACCTCACTGCTGTCATAATTTGCAATTCTCTGGTGACATACACCATCGAACATCTTTTCACGTGCTTGTTACACACTGTATATCTTTGCTAGTAAGCTGTCTGTTCAGGCCTTTTGCCCATTTTTAAATCAGCTACTAATTTTCTTCTGAGTTTTAAAAAAAATCTTTACATATTTTGGATAACAATCCTTTATCAGATAGGCCTTTTGCAAATATTTTTCTCCATCTGTGGCTCATCTGTGTCTTTCACAGAGCACATGTTTATAATTTAATTAAGTCTAGTCTAACAATTCTCTCTTCTATGAATCACAGCCTTTTGTTGTGTGCCTGTTGTATCCAAAAAGTCATCCTGTCAAATTCATCTAGCTTTTCTCCTGTGCTATCTTCTAGGAGTTTTACAGTTCTGAACTTTAATTTAGCTCTATGATGCTTTTTGAGTTAATTTTTTTGTGAAGGGTATAAACAAATTCTGATATAGTTCACCACGAGTAGATCTTTCCTATGACAAATGCTAGAAGGAGTCCTCAAAGCTGCCATGAAAAGGTAATGGACAGTAATATGGTTCTGTATGAAGAAATAAAGAACACAGGAGGTAACTGCACAGATCAATGTAAAAGCCAGTATTAATGCATTTTGGCTTTGTAGTTCCTCTTTTTCCTATATGATTTAAAAGATCACCACATAAAGCCAAAATTATAGATCTAGGCACACAATGTATGAAGATGTAATTTGTGACAGTACAGCATAAAGGTGGGTGTAGAGCTGTATAGGGACAAGGTTTTTGCATACTATTGAAGCTAAGTTGATATTAATCTGCACTGTGTGTGGTCTGCTAAGTCCCTTCTGTCCTGTCCACCTCTTTGTGACCCTGTGGACTGTAGCTTGCCATGCTCCTCTATCCATGGGATTCTCCCAGCAAGAATACTGGTGTGGGTTGCTGTAGTGGGAATTTCTAATAATGTACTTTCACAGCCTTGAGAAACTTCTTAGAAATAGCACCTGGAAAAACAGCATATATCAAGAAACTGTGTCGATGATTATTTTTCATGTTTTTCTTAGAATAATAGCCTTGTTACAGACCCCAGGGCCAGACCCAGAAGAGAGTATGACTGGAATCATGAAAGCATGGACCTTGGAACACCAGGTTGGCGTTAGGTGTGAACACTGCCTAGGCACTTGCTGGTTGTTCCTGAGACTATCCCAGATGGGAATGGTCTGGGGTGAAAACAGGGAGATCCAGACTATGTCAATGTAGTGTCTTAGGAAAAACAGATCGAAGACAGTTCTGTAGTCTGCAATTAGGAATAAAAGCTGGACTCAGAGTGGACTCTGCACTTCAGTCCATTAGAGGCTATAGGTCCCCTGACCCATTGCACCAGTTTTCATTTTCTGCTCTAATTCTCGTAGCTCGCTCCTGGACCTTTAAGACAACAGGTTGCCATGCCCTCTTCCAGGGGATCTTCCCGACCCAGGGATCCAATCAAAGTCTCTTAAGTTTCCTGCATTGGCAGGGGGGTTCTTTACCTCTAGTGCCACCTGGGAAGCCCTTAATCTGCACTAGATTATTATAAATTAAGATGCTTCAAATTAAGATGTTAGTTGTAATCCTCAGGGCAATCATTAAGAAAATAACTTAAAAATAGACAACAGAAAGAAATAACAAGGAAAGTAAAAAGTGAAAGTGTGAAAGTGAAAGTCGCTCAGTTGTGTCTGACTCTTTGTGACCCCATGGACTATACAGTCCATGAAATTCTCCAGGCCAGAATACTAGAGTTGGGTAGCTGTTCCCTTCTCCAGGGGACCTTCCCAACTCAGGGATTGAACCCAGGTCTCCCACATTACAGGAGGATTCTTCACTGTCTGAACCACCAGGGAAACCCAAGTATATTAGCAAATAAGATAAATACATATTTAACAGAAAAGAACAGTGCTGGATAAAATAAAGAACAAAAACAATATAAGACTTAAGAAAATAGCAAAATAGCATAAGTCCTTCCTTTTCAGTAATTACTTTAAATATAAATGGATTAAACTCTCCTATTAAGAGGCAGAAACTAGCAGAATAAATTTTTTAAAGGCATGATCAAGTATAAACTGTCTACAGGAGACTCACTTTAGATCCAAAGACATAAATAGGTTCAAAGTGAAAGATGGAAATAGACTGTCCATGCCAACAATAGTCAAAGGGAGCTAGAGTGGCTATACTATGTCAGAAAAAATAAATTGCCAGAAAAAATAAACTTTAAGACCAAATTGTTACGAGAGACAAAAAATGGCATCATATAATGATAAAAGCGTCATTTCATCAAATAGATATAACAATTATAAGAGCTTCCCTGGTCGCTCAGTGGTAAAGAATCTGCCTGCCAATGCACGAGACGTGGGTTTGATCTCTAGGTCAGGAAAATCCCCTGGAGAAGGAAATGGCAACCCACTCCAGTATTCTTTCATGGGAAATCCCATGGACAGAGGAGCCTGGTGGGCTACAGTCCATGGGGTTATAAGAGGGTCAGACATGACTTAGGGACTAAGCAACAACATAACAATTATAAACATATGCTAGCAACAGAAGCCACGAAACATAAGAAACTGACAAGATTAAAGGGGTAGACAATTTGACAATAAAAGTTGGATACTGCAACACTGTTTTTAATAGTAGAACAACTATAGAAATCAGCAAAGATAAAAAAAAATACTTGCATAACATTATAAAACAGCTAGCCTTAGCAGACGTCTGTAGAACACTCCACTCAACAACAGCCGTATACACATGTGTTGAACATTCTCCAGGATAGAATACAAGTTAAGCTATGAAAGAAATTTCAGGACATTTAAGGATATAAAATATCTTCTCTGACCACAAATATCTTGTATTATGGTCTCTGATTATAATATACAAAATATCTTCTCTGACCACAGTGGAATAAAATTAGAAACCAATAATAGAAAGAAATCTAGGAAACTTACAAAAATATGTAAAAACTAGCACATGTTTAAATAAACTTAAAAAATATTTGGTTCTTTGTGTTTAGGTTCAGTTTCTTAAGTTCCAAAACAAACCTGGTGATACCTTGACTCAGGTTGGATCAAACCTATAGATAAGTTGGGTGATTTGACATTTTTAAATTATTGAAACTCCCAATCCAAGAATATGGTATATCATACCAAAAGTATGATAAGGCTTTATCATTTTTCCTATAGAGGTCTTATACATCTTTTAAAAATTTATTTCCAAATTCT
>SJYQ01003658.1:141566-166240 GCA_006410935.1 Redunca redunca
ATATAATTGATTTTTATATACTGACTTTTGTACTCATCACCTTTGTTAAACTCTATTTATTTTAATAATTCTTAGATTATTTTAGATTCTCTATATACATAAGTGTATCATCTATACAATTTTGTTTCTTCCTTTCCTATCTATAATGAACTGAATTGTGTCCCCTTCCTAATTCATCTGTTGAAGCCCCAACCCTCAGTGTGATTAGATTTGAAGAAAGGGCCTTTAAGGAGGAGATCAAGGTAACTGATGTCATGAGGATGCAACCTTAATCCAGTAGGATTGATGTTCTTGCAAGAAGAGGAAGAGGGACTTCCCTTGTGCTCCAGTGGCTAAGACTCTGGGTTCCCAATGCAGGGGGCCCAGGTTCGGTCCCTGGTCAGGCAACTAGATCCCTCATGCTGAAGCTGGAGTTCGTGTGCTGCAACTAAAGATCCCGGTGCAGCCAAATAATTAAATAAATATTTCTTTCAAAAGAAAGAAGAAGAGAACAGGAGCTCCTTCACTCTATGCCCAGAGAAGAGCCCAGATGAGGACACAGCAAGAAGGTGACCATCTGCAAGGAAGGAGAGACTCTTCACCAGAAAGCAACTCTGTTGGCCCCTTGACCTTGAATGTCTAGCCCCTAAAACTGTAAAAAATAACTTTCTGTTGTTTAAGCCACCCAGGCTGTGGTATTCTGTTATGGAAGTCCCAGCAGACTAATATAACACCCTTATACCTTTTTCTTTCTTTCTTCTTTTTTCTTCCTCCCTCCCTCCCTCCTTCTCTCTCTCTCTCCTTTCTGAGCTAAGATGTCAATATAAAATGTAATAGTATATTCGTCTGTTTCCAACCATAAAGGGAAACTTTTATTGCTTCACCACTAAGCATGATGTTTACTCTAATTTTAATAGATATCCTTTATCAGATTCAAGAAGTATCCCTCTCTTCCTAGTTTATATCATGAATAGATGTTAAACGTTATCAGTCACTTCACGGTAACTTTTTTTCTCTTTGAAATGTTAGCTTGGCAACTTACAATGACTACTGTGACTTCTTATAGATTTTGTTTTAATTTTTTTTTCCCATACAGATATCTTAAGCATTTATTTCTTTTAAAACAGTAAGCATATATTTCACATCCTGTGATCAAGGATTCCACTGCTTCAAGTTGTTTGTTTCTGTTGGCTGTTGTTTCTGCTGGTTCTTACTCATACTGTCTTGTTTCCTTGTGTGCTTGGCTATGTTTTACTTAATTGTCTGCTATACAAACGGATATTACATTTAAAAAGTATTTGCTGAAATACTTTGAGGCCTAGGGTCATAGTACTTTCCCCAGAGAGGATGTTTATTTGCTTTTGCTTTTTAATACTGCAGGCTGCCATACTGGAAATACCTTCAGTTCAGTTCAGTCGCTCAGTCGTGTCCGACTCTTTGCAACCCCATGAATCGCAGCACGCCAGGCCTCCCTGTCCATCACCAATTCCTGGAGTTAACTCAGACTTGCATCCATCGAGTCAGTGATGCCATCCAGCCATCTCATCCTCTGTTGTTCCCTTCTCCTCCTGCCCCCCAATCCCTCCCAGCATGTCTTTTCCAATGAGTCAACTCTTCGCATGAGGTGGCCAAAGTACTGGAGCTTCAGCTTTAGCATCATTCCTTCCAAAGAAATCCCAGGGCTGATCTCCTTCCGAATGGACTGGTTGGATCTCATAGTCCAAGGGACTCTCAAGAGTCTTCTCCAACACCACAGTTCAAAAGCATCAATTCTTTGGCACTCAGCCTCTTCACAGTCCAACTCTCGTTAAAGTATGGAGGTTTTCTTGATGACAGGTGTGACAAGAACCCTGGCTAAAATCTTACACAAAACTTTATTTCTAATTCATTGTTACACCTAGGACTTGTCCCTTTGGGTGCTAGCTTAAAGTTGTTCATTCGCTCAGTCATATCCAGCTCTTTGCGACCCCGTGGACTGCAGCATTCCAGGCTTCCTCCTTCTCTATTGCCCAGAGTTTGCTCAAATTCATGTCCATTGAGTTGGTGATGCTATCTAACCATCTCATCCTCTGCCACCTCCTCCTTTTGCCTTCAATCTTTCCTAGCATCAGGCTCTTTTCTAATGAGTCAGATGGTCAAAGTATTGGAGCTTCAGCTTCAGCTTTAGCCTTTCCAATGAATATTCAGTATTGATTTCCTTTAGGACTGACTTGTTTGATCTCCTTGCTGTCCAAGGGACTCTCAAGAGTCTCCTCCAGGATCACAATTTGAAAGCATCATTTCTTTGGTGCTCAGCCTTTTTTATGGTCCAGCTCTCATATCCATGTATGACTACTGGAAAAACCATAGCTTTGAATAGATGGAACTTTGTTAGCAAAATAGTATCTCTGCTTTTTATCACACTGTCTAGGTTTATCATAGCTTTTCTTCCAAGGAGCATTATTTAATTTCATGGCTAGAGTCACCATCTGCAGTGATTTTGGAGCCCAAGAAAATAAAGTCTATCACTGTTTCCATTTTATCCCCATCTATTTGTCATGAAGTGATGGGACTGGATGTCATGATCTTAGTTTTTAGAATGTTGAGTTTTAAGCCAGCTTTATCACTCTCCTCTTTCACCTTCATCAGGAGGCTCTTTAGCTCCTCTTTGCTTTCTGCCATTAGGGTGGTGTCATCTGCATATCTGAGGTTATTGATATTTCTCCCAGCAATCTTGATTCCATCTTGTGCTTCATCCAGCCCAGCATTTCGCATGATGTACTCTGCATATAAGTTAAATAGGCAGGGTGACAATATACAGCCTTGACGTACTCCTTTCCCAATTTGGAACCAGAGTAGATGTTTTTCTGGAACTCCTTTGCTTTCTCCATGATCCAGTGGATGTGGCGATTTGATCTCTGGTTCCTGTGCCTCTTTGAAACCCAGCTTGTACATCTGGAAGTTCTAGGTTCATGTACTGCTGAAGGGTTTTGAGCATAACCTTGCTAGCATATGACATGAATGCAATTGTACAGTAGTTTGAACATACTTTGCTTCAAGTATGGGAGTTTCAACTCACCATTTTGGGTGGCCTAGCAGCCAAAGCCACAGCCCAAGTTTGCTTCTTTCTCTTCTAGTTTGCAGTGTCTATAGAGCTAAAGCACCTTCCTCACCTTTAATTTAGAATATGTAGTTCATGTACTTTTAAAGAAACCCTTTTATTGAGACAATTCATATGCTATAAAAATCACTCATTTAAATGTACAATTCAATGGTTTTTAGTATATTCACAGGTTTGTGCAGTCATCACCACAGTCCAAATTTAGAATGCTTTGTCACCTCCAAAAGATACCTCGTACCAATTAACTGTCACTTCTGTTTCCCTCCACCTTCCTCCCCACAGCCCTAGGAAAACATTCATCCACTTTCTGTTTTCATAGATGTGCCTATTCTGGATATTTCATAAAAATGGAATTGTCCAATATGTGATCTCTTAAGACTGGCTTTTTTCACTTGATATGATATTTTCATGGTTCATCCATGTAGTCCATTTACTTTTAATGTAATTGTTTTTATGGTTGGGTTTAAGTCTACCATCTTGCTATTTTTTTTCCATTTGTCCCATATGTTCTTTGTTCTGTTTTTTGCCTTTTTTCTTGCCTTCTTTGAGACTGAGTATTTTTTGGGAGTTCATTTCATCTGTTGGCTTATTAGTTATTCCTTTCTCTTTTCTAGTGTTTGTTCTAAAGTTTACAATGTGCATCTTTAATTTCTACCTTTAAATAATGTTACCCTACATCACATATTACACAAGAAACTTACAACGCTGTGTTCCTTTCCTTCCTCTCTTGTTCTTCGTGCTTTTTTGGTCATGCATTCTACTTCTGTGCTTATTATAAGCTCCACAGTACATTGTTATTATTTTTGCTCAAGCTTTTAATCTTTAACATAAATTTTTGAATGAGGCGAAAACATTCACCATTTTCCATATTTATTTATTTGTAGAGATTTGAGTTTCTACTTTTACCATTTTTCATATTTATTTATTTCTATTTATTTCTTTGTAGAGATTTGAGTTTCTACCTGGTATCATTTCCCTCAAGCCTTCATTGGTCTGCAGATGATGAGTCCCCTCAGCTTTATCCCTGGAAACAAATCGAGGTTGACAACTCTTTCTTTTTCTGATAAGATGTTAAAAATTTAGTTCCATAGTCTCCTGACTTGTATTATTTCTACTAAGAAATCAGAGATTATTCATATATTTTCCTTCCTGCATAAATATTTCTTTTTACCTTTGGCTCCCTGAAAAGAAATTTTTTATCATTGATCTCATTGACAATGATCATCATTGATAATGACATATCATTATCATATCATTGATCTTCGGCAGTTTAAATATGATGTACCTTGGTGTCATGCTCTTGTGTTTGGCAATGGTTCAGCTTCTTGGATGTGTCCATTTATAGTATTCAAAAAAGTTGGAAAATTTTCAGCCTTTATTTTTCAAATATGCACCCCCTCAATGATATGGAATAATTTTATATATTATTCCCACTGATACTGTCACAGGCTACCGAGACTCTGTTCCTCTTTATGATCTTTCTTCCTCTCTGGTTCTCCTGTAGCCCCTTTAGAAGTCATCCAGATCCTAATGGAGAACCTAAAAGTCCTTCACTGGAACTCAAATCTCTAAACACAACCTATCCTTTCTATCAGGTTTATCCATGTATTGGAAAAATGGAAGAGAGCTCAAGGACATAATCAACCTCGGGATTCAGCGCAGAAGTTACCTCTTATGAAAAGAGGTCCATCAGGGAAAGGTTAACTACATTGGCAATGTTTTGCTTCTTAAACTGGTAGCAAGAACCTGGGTTTTGTTGTGTTATTGTTTATATTGTTTTAATTATTACATAATTTTTCAAGAGACCCAAGGACATGTTAGAATCTCTGAAACTTTAATGAAAGGATTGAAAGGAGACACTTGGGGCGCAGAAAGCCATGGGGGCCTAGATTTTGGCTCCCTGATACTGTTTTTCTGTTCCTTAAAAGATGCCTCGTTGGTTTCGTCCTCTTCTCTCCGTTCCTTAAAGAAGGGGTCCCTATGATAGAGCAGGGATAGAGCAGTGGATACCCATGGATCATTCATGGAGTCAGGTGCCTCTAAGCTGACACTACCTGCTTTCCAGCACATTTTAACACTGGCTTCATTACCAGCATGTTATCAGTATGCAGGGAAATAAGGCAGACAAGTAAGTGTCTCTTTATGGCAGCAAGATGACGCTTCCCCCAGCCCTCATCTCCCCGGTGACTGAGCAGTGCTTGCTGCTTTCAGCTGTGGTCACTGCGCCCTTTCTCATCCTTCTACGCATTCCCAGCAGAAACCCTCCCTCCGTCCTGTCTCTCAGTCTGATGAGCTGGAGAGCCAGCTCCTTCCTTGCCCAATATCCCCTCACTAGCCTCGCCCCTCACCAAGACACATAATAGTTAAGAGCTAACATTGGTTGTACTTTTGCCATATTAACTCATATAATCCTCAAGACACCCCTACCTGGTAGACATGACTATTATAGTTCTCATTTGATCTTCAAAATATCTCAGGTAAAGGAAACATCACTGCTACCATCTGTAACCAGTTAAAGATGAGGTAACAATTTAAAGATGAGGCATCTAAGGTTCACTTACTTGACCAAGGTCACGCAAGCAGGAAATGGCTCAGCTAGCCCCGGAGCTCAGTTTTTCTGTCTAGTTTTTGTGTGTCTTGCGAATGATCAGGGCTGTCTGGTTAACCCATAGAAGAATAAAAACCAATGATGAGTCACTGTTGATTCAAGCCCTGGGTTTGGGGTAGCTTGTAGCCTACCAATATGGAATTGAAACCAATGTTGAAAATTAGATGGTAGATGAGTGTTTTCTCTGTGAAAATATATTTTCAGTGTGTTGTTAAGTGAAAAAAGCAGGCTATAAAGCAATATATGCAACATGATTCATTACTGTGAAAATAACTGCAACAAAAGGGCATGTACTCTGAACCTATTCGATTTCCAGCTTGGATAGTGTGTTTGATGTTGAAGGGATATGATGCTCATATTCCAAACAGGATGCTGGTTAGTTCAGATCCTCTTGCCTGGAAGCTGATGACTGGAACTCAAAGGGAGGATCATAGGTTGGGGAGCAACCCTCACTCTAAGGAGAGATGGACATCACTGTAGGGTGGTACTTCCCAGGGCACCTATGGTCTCCAGAACCAGCCTTGGTACTCTAACCAGAACAACCACCCCTCCTCTCCTTTCAACAAGCAGATGAAGATGGTCAGAGAGCAATCAGTCCCAGGGGAGACCAGCTACATAATTTTCCAGGGTTTGTGACAAGTAGCTCCTTGTTCAAACATCATGAAGAATTTCAAGACAACAGGGCATTTGACCAAGTGTGGGGCCCTCCTGGGCACAGCAAATGTTCCCAGGCTGGAGCAGGAATACTTGGCTTTCCCTCCACTTTCTGGATGTGGCAGGAGGGTTGCTAGAGCTTATCCCCAGAGAGGGGGTGCCTGTGGGAGAGAGGTGAACACCCCATTCCTTAGTTGAGTACCTGTTGACTGGTCAATCGGTCATGCCTTGGGGTGAGGTGGAGGTGGAAAGGAGAATGAACAGAGACATAGCCAGGCAGTGGAGATGGCCTGCATGCCCCCATTTGGCCAGGCAAGGATGCAGGGACTTCCTGTGGGTCAGTCCCTCCTAAGGAGGAAGAATTCCAGTGGGGGGCATCCAGGGGCAAGAATGGACAGGATATGTTCAAAACAGCCTAGCCAGATGACCCTTCTCCCCAGAGAACCCAATTGCTCACCCCACTTGGAAGACTTCACCCCCAGGAGACACTCGTCATCAGGCAATGTTGGCCCAGAGAACAAAACCTGTGACGCGCAGAGCTGACTCATTGGAAAAGACCCTGATGCTGCGAAAGATTGAAGGCAGGAGAAGGGGACGACAGAGGATGAGATGGTTGGATGGCATCACCGACTCAATGGACATGAGTTTGGGTAAACTCTGGGAGCTGGTGGTGGACAGGGAGGCCTGGCGTGCTGCGATTCATGGGGTCGCAAAGAGTCGGACACGACTGAGCGACTGAACTGAACTGAACTGAAAGTGAAAGTGAAGTCGCTCAGTCGTGTCCGACTCTTTGCGACCCCATGGACTGTAGCCTACCAGGCTCCTCTGTACATGGGATTTCCCGGCAATAGTACTGGAGTGGATTGCCATTTCCTTCTCCAGGGGATCCTCCCGACCCAGGGATCGAACCCGGGTCTCCTGCATTGTAGACAGATGCTTTACCATCTGAGCCACCAGGAAACTGAACTGAACCCCCCCTTCCAGCTCTTCCACCCTCCATTTATACCCCAACCTCAAACTCAGGGGAGGTCAAAGCTTTCTGATGGGGGAGGGAAGGAGAAGCCTCCTCCCCACTCCTAGTCTTGCTTGGCACTAGGGGAGGATCACCCTATATTTGCATTTGATGTTTAACTTTTAAATTGGATTAAACTAAACTGGATTTTTAATCATTTAAAATCACTAGGGAATTTGATCAGAAAACTTGAAGTCTGCCAGGAATATTGTTCGAGAGAAGACCTTTGACAAAGCATGGATAAAGGCGATGATAAGAAAAAATAAAAATAAAAATAAAAAAAAAGAAACACAGCAGCAACGTGTCCCCTTTGATCCTGTCACAGTCAGACTTCCCCAAAACCAGGTCCACACGAATCGGAATAGGTCTGAAGGGTGTACAGCTGGGTATTGGATAACAGTTGGGCTTGGGGATTTTGTACAAAGACAAGCAGTGATCTTTAAACAAGGGAGGCATTCTGTCCTCCACCCAGGCTGCCTTCCGAGCTCCAGCCCAGCTGCCCATCCAGTCCCCATTTATCAGCAGCCTTGCCCCACGGCGGCGGGAGGAGGTGGGATGTTGGGGGGCAGCCCTCAGCCAGCTCTGGGGGAGGGGGGATGAAGTGCATCCTCAGCCTCCCCGCCCCACAGCGTATAAGCCCCTCAGGACCGAGAGACCCAGCCTCATTCATCTCTGTCTCCCATAAAAGTCTGGAACATCGGAACACCACCTCAGAGCCAGGAAAGCGCCCATCACCATGGACATGGGCACACAGGGTGAGTAACCTGGCCCCGGAATGGTCCATCACCCCGGGCCGTTCAGGATGACTGGTCACCCTAGGGCAGGATCGGGGTTGGATGGAGCGGGGAGGGCGGCTTGGTGGAAATGCGGTGAGGGCAGAGAGCAGGGGCGGAAATGGCAGCGGAGGAAGGGGCTGGCGAGAGCTGCCTTTCTGTGTTTCTGCGGCTTTTCCACCTCGTGGGGGAACAAAGCCTCTCTCTGCTGGGAGGTGTGTGTGTGTGTGTGTGTGTGTGAGCTTTCTCTCTCTCTCTCCCTCCAGAAGGCCTGCCCCCCTCCTTCGAAGCTCCAGTAGCCATGACTCAGCAGGAAAGCCAGACCTGCTCCAGCGCAGCTGCTGAGCCCCCATCACCGCCCCACTACACACACCGCTGGCTCCCTGCCAGGCTTCCCTTCCCTCGGGCACCCACACGGAGGACCAGAGCCAAGGATATCTCTGACCCCATCACAAAGAGGGGGCAAGAACCCAGAGTGGGGAGCAGGGCGGACTGAAGGCACAGCCTCCCTTGCTGAGAGGAGGGATGATGTTCCCGGGCTCAGAGACCCTGGAGACAGGGCAGAGCCAGGGTCCCTGGCGATCAGAGACCAGGGGGTGGGGAGGCCGTGGCGGGTGGAAGCAGCTAGCGCTGCCCACAGCTCTCCGTCTCAAAGTGACCACCAGACCGCAGATCAGGGATGTGGCTTCATGCCAACATTATCAGCGAGGTCCTGGTTTCTCTCCCCGCTCTTGTCCCTGGAAAGCTGCTGAGGGCAGCCGGCGCTGTGAACATTCTCTTGCCCCTCAAAGTCGCCTCCACGATCAGGGAGCTGCTAAAAGTTCCGCCATCAGACCCCTACCTAGCATGGGTAGCTCATGAAGGTGTCACAGGCTTTAGAGAGTTGGTTCCCCTTGCAGGGCTGCCACCTACCAGCTGGGTGGTCGGGACCAACTCCCTGGCAGCCCTCGGGCTCTGTGCCTTAATCTGGCAAGTGGGAATGAGGAGCCTACGGGGCAGGGCTGGGGTGAGGGTACAGGAGAGACGATATTAACATCCGAGCCCTCATTCACACCCTAGGGTGCCTGAAGCCCCTTCCCGCAGGAACCGGGAAAGAGCAGGCAAAGGGGTATTTTAAAAGGAGGTGGAGGGGCTTCCCTGGTGGCTCCGTGGTAAAGAATCTGCCTGCCAGTGCCCAAGACACGGGTTCGATCCCTGGTCAGGGAGGATCCCACATGGCTCAGAGCAACTAAGCCCGGGCAGCACAACTATTGAGCCTGGAAACCGCAACTGCTGGGTCCACATGCAGCAGCTCCTGAAGCCGGCCCACCTGAGAGCCCGCGCTCTGCATCAAGAGAAGCCGCCACAATGAGAAGCCAGTGCGCTGCAGCTAGAGAAACCCACACAGCAATGAAGACCCAGAACAGCTCAAGATAAAAATAAATTAATTAAAATTATTTAAAAAAAAAAACAAAAAACAAGGCAGAGAAGAGAAAAAGATGGGACTGAGTGGTCTTGGCCACAAGAGGTGTCTCCTAGGCAGGAAAGAGAAGGCGGTGGGGGGGTCAGGAAGAAACACTTGGCAGAATCCTACTTTGCCCAGCTTCCCAGGGCAACCACCGTCACCCCTGCTGTGTGGCAGCTGATGTCACAGGGCCTCCCTGCTCACGGCTGCCCTCATGTCACTTCAGTCAGACTCCACTCTAGAAAGGGACCGGAGGGTAGTGTTGGGTGCATTGCAGGTGGGAGAGGAAATGCCGTAGCTGGACCAGCAGGACAGGACAGTGAGCAGCTGAGAGCAGAGGCTAGTGGGTGCACAGTAGTGACTGTTGCCAGTGGTGATCATTACAACAGAACACAAGTGTCGTTTACATGCAGGGGGGAAAGAGCAGGACGTTCAGGACTGGCAAAGCCCTTCATGACATCAGGACCCAGGTTCCTCGTATATCATTTCCTCACCATTCTCCATATGCATCTCGTGGTCCAAAACGGTTGTTCAAGTTCCAGCCGTCAAACCAACATTCCACCAGCAGGAAGTATGAAAGAAGGCTGAGCAAGGACATACCCTCTCTACCGAAGGACACTCCTTGGAAGTCATTCATGATTATTCCATTTATCTCCTGTTGGTTAGAACTTAGCCACAGGACATATGTAGGTGCTATCTTTGGGTAATTCTTGTTCTGTGGTCTTATGGTTATTGGTAATTTCCCTGGTTACTTTAGACTGAGGCGCTTTCTAGGTAGAGATGCCCACCCGGCAGGCAGGGGATGGTACCTCACAGGCAGAATATGGTGGAGAATTCTCACGGCTCCTCAATAAACGTTCTCCTTCTCTTCCCCAGGAATTGGATGGCCCTACAATAAAGACTAATTTCTTTGCACCTACATATGGTCATGTGACTACGTTCTAACCGACGGGAGATAAGTGGAATAATCAGGAATAACTTCCAAGGAGTGTCCTTTGGTAGACAGGGTATGTCCTTGCTCAGCCTTCTTTCATACTTCCTATGGGTGGAATGTTGGCTTGATGGCTGGAACTTGAACAACCGTTTTGGACCACGAGATGCATATGGAGAATAGTGAGGAAATGATATACGAGGAACCTGGGTCCTGATGTCATGAAGGGCTTTGCCAGCCCTGAACTTCCCCCTCTACAGTGAGGGTGACAGCTACACCTGAGGGATGACAGAACAGGGTGCTGGAAAGGGCTTGGTCTTTCCTGACACTGTAGAGTGACTATATTAACCGTGGAAGGCCTGCCTCTAGGCTTAATATACTCGAACGGGCAATATACATCTATCTCAATTAAGCCAATTCTACCTTGAGGTTCTTGTCCCTTCTCAGCCAAAGTCTAAGGGAAACCCATAGTGAATTTGTTCTCTGTTTTTCGCTACTATGAGATGGGCAGGGAAGACCCCAGCTAAGCCTCTCTTGGTCTGGACCTTGGAGGATATTTAGTGATGTGGGCCTAAGATATTGTCCAGTCAATAAGTGGCCTATGAGTCACAAAGGACGGGACTGGGGGAGGCCTTTTCCTCCTCATAGTCCCAGCAGACAGGCACCTTGATTTTAGCCCAGTGAGATGCAAAACAGACTTCTGACCTCCAGAACTGGACAGTGAGTGGACACTTATACACATCACAACAGGAAGCGATCCCTTCATGGAATCACCCAGCTATCATAGGAGGAGAACATGGAGAGAGACACAGGTCTGGATCCACCTGACAGCCAGCAGAAGAGAGAGGGAGCTGCAGCTTCCAGAGAGATTAATTTCCATTCCCGATATTAACGATTTTTGAGTTGAACTTGCCTCTGCCACATTTAAATAAGACTGTTCTTCATTTAATGAATCTCAATAGAAGAACAATAGTAAACCTCAAAGAAAGAGTATAATCGAAAAATATTCTGGCTTTAATTATTTCCTATAAAAAGATAATCCCCTCTCTTTCAAACACCTTGATGGGGATGGAGGTGGGTGGGAGGGTCAGGATGGGGAACACATGTACACCCATGGCTGATTCATGTGAGTGTATGGCAAAAACCACAACAATACTGTAAAGTAATTAGCCTCCAATTAAACAAACAAACAAAAATTTTTAAAAAAGGAAAAAAAGAAACAAGGAAGGATTCTCCCTTAGAGATTTTGAGGGAGCATGTCCATGCAGACGCCTTGATTTTGAACTTCTGGCACCCCAAACTGTAAAAGCACAAATTTCTGTTGTTTTAAGATACCAGGTTTGTGCAGCATTCACAGAAAAATAAAACAGTGATGTTCGGAAGTTAAAAAAAAAAACACATCTTATATAACAACACACAAAAGTGTTTTTTAAAGTGGGATGAGATCTCAAGACTCAGAAACAAATGGTGACTATGCTAACTTTATTGTCCCCTGGGGACTGTGAGAAGCTGAGGGAGAGAACACCCTAGCCCCTAGCACACAGAAGATGCTCAATGACTTCCGTTTGGAGCAGAGACTGAAGTGCCCCTGGGGATAGAACAGTGGTGGAGACCAGGAGAGAAATGTGTTGGGGGAAGATGACTCTGGGGGGTGGGGCAATGATAAGATAGGAGTCAATGTGGTCTGCTGCACACCCCTGCCCAAATAGTGTAATCCTCTGGGGTCAGCTGGGAAAACCTTGTATATTATTAAGACAGGATATTCCTAGGAAGGGTGTTTTACGGCTACTAATGGAGGGGTCATGTTCAGGGTAGCATCTGTTCCTCACAATCTCAAGGGCACAGATGATGACTGTACTCTTTCCAGAAGAGAAAGTTAGATCCCAGGACTGCAGAGTCACTTGCCCAAGACCACTCACTAGGAAATGCAGCAGCTAGAACTTGAACTCAGGGCTTCTGATCACAAACACCCCCTTCTTTGGAACAAAAGATGCAACTGGGGATTTCTGGCTCTAAGTGGCTCTTTCCCCTGAAATCCCCAGTCCAACACTAAGGCCCTGGTTATGGTTTATAAAGCCCTGAAGTGAAGAGGAGGTGTGACAAGGCAGGGGATGTCAGGCAACCTCTCAGCAGATTGGAGGGTTGGTAGGAGGTGCACCCAACAGTGGAGAACCCAAACAGTACATTTGCACAAACACACACACACACACACACACACACACACACAATGCCCCAAACTCAAATGTTTTACTGCCATCTACTGGAAATTGTCAAAATGATCGTGTAAATCCATGATGACTCAAGTATGAAAATGATGCCCCCTGGAATTGTAAAGTGCAGAACCTGAACAACCGTACTGGGCGGCCCTGGATACATCTTCTCTTGCCTGGAAGGATGATAAAAGACAAGGCCCTGGAAATCATGGTAACTAAAGTCCTGCCCTCATCTCTTAGTCCCTGGCCCAAACAGAGGTTCTGTTGTAGTCGGTCTCCATAGTTTTGCTACTCAGGCTCATATAGACTCTTTTCATCCTTCCTTCTACTTTGTGCACATGTCCTGAGCATCTGCTCTGGGCCAAGTCCCGTGCTAGGCTTTGTGGGAACAATATGGGCAGAACCTAGTCCCTGCCTTTCATGAGCTCACAATCCAGTGGAGAACAGGACATGAAAACATTGCATGATATAGTGCAGAGAGACACATGTCAGCTGGACTTGGGGGGCCTAGGGGAGGTTTTCTGGAGAGAGGGACAGCCTTGTCAAGCCTGAACTAATTTAATAAAGCAGGCAGAGGGCCAGGCAGTGTTCCAGGTGGGGACCACAGTACATGCAAAGGCCTGAAGGCTAGAATAAGCTTGCAGCCTACAAGGCTTTGGAGTGAGATCCTGGAGGGCCCCAGGTGGGTCTTTGGAGCTCCAGAGGTCCCAGGCCATGCCCAAGGTGGCTCCCTGCACAGGTGGGCCCTGGAGACAGTGATTTGGGGGGCAGCTTCTGGCTGAGGCAACAATGGGGCTGGGGCATCAGCTCACTCAGTCCTTACAACTACTGGTAAAGAAATACTAGCACGCCCAGATTCTAGGGCTTAAGCTAAGTAACTCAGAGAGGTTAAGTAACTTGCTCAACGTCACAGAGCTGGAGTGTGGCTGAGACAGATCAGATTGAGGTCTGTGGCTCCAAGTTCTGGATGCAGCACCCATGGGTCTTGTATGTGTGTCTGCTGAAGGATGCCAGGGAGGAGGGGAGACTGGCTTCCATCCTCATCTCCTTCAGGCTTTGGGGTGTCACTTCTAGGGCCCAGACTTAGAAAAGGAAAGGAAGGGGGCAGGTCCTCACAGGAGAAGACAGCTCCCCATGGCTCCCACCCACTCACCCCAGGCAGTTGAAAGGTCAGGGCTCAGCAGCACCCCCCAAGGCAGTCCACCCTCGTGGGTTTCCCTCAGCTCTCTCAGGGACAATGCGTGTTTCCTCTTCGAGGACCTCAGAACAAGAGCCTTCCTGCTTCTGCGGTGCTTCTGAAGATGCTTTTTGTTTCTCTCTCAAGGCTTCAGGCTCTTACAAGAGTAATAGAATATGTAGTAGGGTGTGTTTCCCCATCTGGATGGGAGAAAGCGTGAACTTCTATCCTGGGCTATTTGGGTCCTTCACCACGTGCTAGCTATGAGTCCTTGAACATTTTCCCAAGCCTCTGGCTCCTCTCCAGTAAGATGTGGATAATAGCTCTCGAGCCTTGCAGTCAGACCTGCAGGAGATGGTGCCTAAGTCCCAGACATGTGGTCACCATTTACCCTTCTCCCCAAGTAGTCAACTGTCAACTTGCAATGAGGGGGTTCCGTGGCCAACAGTCTTGACCTTCTCCTGGCACTGTGAGTTACCACACGCACACACACACACAGAGGGGTGACTTGCTCAGGGATAACAGAGGCTGTGGCACAGTTTCCTTTAGAAACAACCGAGAAGTGATGGGCATGCAAGCTCACAAGGTGCCCAGCAGAGAGCCCAACCCAGAGCAGAGCTGGGTCCGGTCAGCACTTTCACCTTTACTCCACCTTCAAGCCCTGGCTGGAAATGCATGCAGGCAGGAGGGCTCAGGGAGCCCGTTAGCCTCCAGGGGCTGAACAGTTGGCATAATGGGGTTTGAAGTTTACAGTTTCATTTACTTGCAGGAAAAGGCTTTCAGTCTGCTACTTGGCCAGCTTCTGGAGGCTTCCATTATGGGTGGGAGCAGGGCCACCCAACCCTTGAGCTTCAGTTTCCTCATATACAAAATTAGGCTAGTAATATTTACTAAGACGATCATCGTGAGGGTTACAATGCAAGGAGTACCTAAAAGGTCTAACATAATACCAGAAACAAGGTAAACCCAGAAGAAGGTCTAGCTACGATGGCCATGGGTGGGATCCAGGAGGGTTTGGAGGTATCCGAAGGATTCTACTCTCAGCCATCCAACTGCCATCTACAGTAGGAGGTTGAGGAGGCAAATGCCAAAGCTCTCTTGGAGCCAGGAGCCAATTTCTCCTTGCTCCACTCCTGTGATGGGAGGGAAGTAGGTACAAACTTTCTAGGGGGGTAGTTTGGCAATAGGGGTCATTTAGACCCAGCCACTCCACTTCTTGGAATTCAGCCAAGGGTATAACCATAGAGTTGTTTGTGCTAGGACATTCATCGCAATGTTACTAACAATAGTGAGAAATTGGAAGTAATATAGAGATGCACTCAACACACACTTCGGCTGAATGCCAAATGGCCAAGATCAATCCTGTTCATTCAGCTGAAGTCCAGGCCAACGTCTAACATGACCTTCACGAAACGAGCCTAACATGACCTTCACGAAACGAGCATCCTTGTTAAAGGAGTACGTCTAAATTGTTATCAGAGATTATTTGTGATGATAATTAATTTCATTAATGAATGTTAACACTTAACTGTTTAACATTTTAACGCAAGAACAATTCTTCTCCAGTGCTGGGAGTTAACGAGCTTGCTCCTGTATTGTATATGATGCACATTTGAGTTAATAAATCAATGCTTCTTTCACCTGAGGGTGGTGGAGGAGTGGGACCCTCACTTGTTCTAGTAATTTATTCTTTTCTTCATATTCTTTATATTTCTTCCCACATAGGGTCAAATATGTTTTGCCATGGGTAGTGTTACACATCAATTTAGAGGTTTGCCTCCTCATGAAATTGGGAAGTTGGTAGACATTCTGTTTTTAGTTTATCTTTACAAGGTGTAAATAATTACAAATGAGCCTTTTGATTAAAGTTTCATGCCCTACACAGAATAAGGTTACTAAAAGTTGACTACATTTTAAAAGATTATTTTGTTTAGTGTTACAAATGTTAGTATCTCAATTCTACAAAAATTAAAATTAAATATAATCTAATTATGGTTTTTCCAGTGGTCATGTATGGATGTGAGAGTTGGACTGTGAAGAAAGCTGAGAGCTGAAGAATTGATGCTTTTGAACTGTGGTGTTGGAGAAGACTCTTGAGAGTCCCTTGGACTGCAAGGAGATCCAACCAGTCCATTCTAAAGGAGATCAGCCCTGGGATCTCTTTGGAAGGAATGATGCTAAAGCTGAAACTCCAGTACTCTGGCCACCTCACGAGAAGAGTTGACTCATTGGAAAAGACTCTGATGTTGGGAGGGATTGTGGGCAGGAGGAGAAGGGGACGACAGAGGATGAGATGGCTGGATGGCAATACTGATTCGATGGACGTGAGTCTGAGTGAACTCCGGGAGTTGGTGATGGACAGGGAGGCCTGGCGTGCTGCAATTCATAGGGTCGCAAAGAGTCGGACACGACTGAGTGACTGAAGTGAACTGAACTGAACTGAATCTCTATTATTCTGCTTCATACTATTATTTTAATGTTTTATTATTGTTGCCTCAAAAAGTATCTTCTAAAGGAATTTGGCTGACAATATTTTTATTAGCTATCAATGTTTCCTTCTATATTTAAATACTCAAAATGCTTAATAATGAATTCTGTACAAAAAAAGAGACAGTGTTTATAATTATCATGTTGCTGTTCAGCTGCTCAGTCATGTCCAACTCTTTGAAACCCTATGGACTGCAGCAAGCCAGGCTTCCCTCTCCTCACCATCTCCAGAACTTGCTCATGATAATCATCATGAGTGATACGCATTTTACCTCTGCAATAATAAATATATATATTTATTCTTTGACTGACTGATAGAATTTCAACAGAGCACAAGAGAAGAACTCATTACAAGTTAGATCTAGAAGGTTATCCACACTTGAAGGTGATTATTAGCAGTAAAGCCACACGAAACGCCATGTGTGTATAATGCAGATTATTTTGCTTCATAGATGCGAAGGTTTCATAACATAGTCACACTCATGGGTCATGTGCAAGTCCAGGGAACCCAGAAATGATGCTAATGTCTGAACCGAGCTTTTCAGCCCTTCAATGACCATGGCTGAAGATAAAGAGTGTATTTTGTTGAGATATCAAGGTCAAAGCCAAATTGTGGGCATCCCTACAAAACCATGTCCCTTCTGTAAGCTGTCCATTGAAAATGATGTGGGAAATGTATGTATCAGCATGGAAGAAGTGTTTTATTATTGCTGAATTTTAAATACTGATTATAAAAGAGGACAAAGTTGTGAGCCCAAATTTGTAATTAAGGGGGCAAAGTCTGAATCAATAAAAGATCGAAAGACACATACAAAACATTAATGATGATTATTTTGGGGTTTAAGATGAAAAGATTTCTGCTTTATTTTTAAGACATTATTTGTATTTTCTTGTAAAACATGCCACTCATATGATTTTTAAAAATTAAAAATATTTAAAATGTATCTCTTCTGTCTCCCCTTTCTGTCTCACCCGGGGCCAGATTTCAAGCTTGCTGAGCTGGCCAGATGGTCCGGGATACTGACCACAGCTGCCTGTATTGCTCACTGTCCACGATCATTTGAGGTCAAAGCTTTGGCAAGCTGTAGCTGCCTTTCCTGGACCTGTTTCTGGGAGGAGAAATGCCAAGAGGAAGTCATGGGGTGGTGAGGGAATAGGGAAGGGCAGTGGGTAGTAGCTCCATCTGCCCAGTGAGGAGCTGGAATCTCAGAGAGGCTAGAAGTGCCAGGAAAATCTTGCATCTGTCCTGAGACCTGGGGCATAAATAGCTTGAATATGTCTAAATGTCTCTAGTAGAAGAAAAAACGTCAAAGTTGTCCCCCAGATTAATTTTCCTTTTCGTTTTCATGGGGCTTCCCCGGTGGCTCAGGCCTATCAATATAATTCACAAATTTTAGCTCATTACCTAGTTACTTGCAGCTATGTGTGGCCATGTGAGGCTGCCCGGGTGGTGCTAGTGGTAAAGAACATGCCTGCCTATGTAGGGCACGTAAGAGCTGCAGGTTTGATCCCTGGGTCAGGAAGATCCCCTGAAGGAGGGCATGGCAACCCACTCCAATATTCTTTCCTGGAGAATCACATGGACAGATGAGGTTGGTAGGCAACAGTCCATAGGGTCACAAAGAGTCAGACATGACTGAAGTGACTTAGCAAGTACTCATGCACGCACGCATGTGGCCATGTAACTAAGTTTGGGGCAATAAGAGGTAGTAAATGGATGTGTTGCACGCAACTTCCAGGAAACACCCTTAAAGAGAGGTATATATCCTTTCTCCTTTTCTCCTTCTTGCTGGTTGGAATATGAATATGATGGCTGGGGCAGGAGCAACCATTCTGGACCATGAGGCAACATACTTGGGATGATGGAGCAACAAGGTAGAAAGAGTCTGAAAAGATATCACAGAGCCTCCACAGCAGCCCTGGACTGTCTCCTTTAAACTTCACTAAAGTGAGAATAAATTTCCATCTTAGCTTAAACCAGTATTTTCTTGGGATTTCTTTCACATGTCATAGAATCTACTCTTTTTTAAAAAAAGATATTTAATGCATACACAACTTGATGTTACAGTTTTTAATTTTTATTTATTTTTGGCTGCACTGGGTCTTTGTGGCTGTGCCCAGGCTTTCTCTAGTTTCAGGGAGTGGGGGCTACTCTTCATTGCTATACTTGGGCTTCTCATTGTCATGGCTTCTCTTGTTGCAGAGCACAGGCTCTAGGCACACAGGCTCCAGTATCTGTGATGCACAGTTTAAGTTGCCCTTCCACATATGGGATCTTCCTGGACCAGGGATCAAACCCATGTCCCCTGCATTGGCAGGCAGATTCTTAACCACTGGACCACCAGGAAAGTCCAGAAACTAATCTTAATTAATTACAGTAGTGTGAGTGTGTGTGCTTAGTTGCTCAGTTTCGTCTGAATCTTTGTGACCGATGAACTGTAGCCAGCCAGACTCCTCTGTCCATGGGGCTTCTATCTCTTATTTAGTATTTCTATGCCAGCCACCTTTCTGAGTGCTTACAGATGTTATCTTATTTAATCTATGTAACAGTGCTATGCATGTGTGCATGTTCAGTCGCTTCAGTCATGTCTGACTCTTTTTGACCCTATGGACTATAGCCCGTTGGGCTCCTTGTTGCTATTTCCTTCTCCAGGGAATCTTCCTGACCCAGGGATCAAACCCTTGTCTCTTGCATCTCCTTGACTGGCGGGTGGATTCTAGCGACACTAGCGCCACCTGGGAAGCCCAAGTCTCTGTGTTAATTCTAATCCCCACCCTACCCCATTCCCTGTCTCCAGCAAAAAGCTCATTCTCTCTACATCCTTTCACTAAGAAAAGATTCTGGCTGGCTAATTCATGCTATGACGTAAGAGATCGACCTCAGCATGATAAGTTTCCTTTCCATAAGAAAAGCTGGCTCTTTAATCTTATGTCAGTGTGAGGGTTTAGGTGTAAGAAACACAGAAGGAAACACACTGGGTGAGGCCTAGCCACTGGGACCAAGTAACCTGAAGTTTATCTCTGCAGCCAGCAAGCTTTGCAATCCTGGCAAATCTCATAACCACTCTGAGCCTCCACTTCCCTCTCTACAAAATTAAATAGAATCAGACTGTCATTGCTTGGGTGCTGTAAGGATTAAATGAAATAACCAGTGTGAAGGCTCTGGCCCCTTATCAGCTAGGTACACAACGAGTGTCAGTAGATATCAGTCTTAGTGGAATTCTGTTTATCTGTTGTTCCCTCTAGCCTATTTTTAAAGGTCAGATTTTGAGATATAATTTACATACAGTAATGTCTACCCTCTTGAAGTGTACCGTTCTACAGTTTTGACAAACATACAGTTACGTAACTACCACCACAATCAAGGTATAGATTTTCACACTTGAATTGTTCCCTCAGGCACCTTTTCCCCCAAGACTGTTTCTTATTCATTCTAATATTTACTGAATACCCACTGTGTGCCAGGCTCCATGCTAGGTCTAAGCGACAGAAACAAACCTGACAAGTAAGTCCCTGCCCTTGGAAGTTTATAGTTTATCAGAAGGAAGGAGACAATAAACAAGCAAATAAACATGCACACAAATAGGATCATCACTGAAGCAATGAGTGCTATGCAACAAGCAGGATTTGTTGTTAGTAGCCAGGGGAACTATTTCAGTTGAAAGGGCAGGTGCTATCTTTGTCATTTAAAATTCACAACAAACGCTGCAGGTTAGTTAAAAATCCCCATTTAATGGGCAGGGTATCTGAGGCTCAAAGTGGCTAAGTTCTGTGTGACGGGAACCTCCTCAAGGTCACACAGCAAGTGAATGGGAAAACAAGGCTTCAAGTCCAAGTCAGCAGACATCAAAATCTCACACCCAAACATGTGGTTTTTTTCATCACATCACACTGGGCCCTGGGCCATCGCTGCTAGAGCAGAGGAGAGACGGAGGCAGAGGGGGTTCAGGGTGAGAGGTCTGGGCTGCTTGTTGCTCTGCACCTGTAACCACATGTCCAAGAGTCCTACGAACAGCCAAGGGCACTGCAGTGACCTCAGCCTCCAGGTCTGCCCTTCTCCTCCTCTAACTGAGATGTCAACCTTCTGCCTCATTCCCTCCCTTCTTGGACACCTGGCATTGCAGGGCTCTCCGTAGAGATAGCTGATCTCACCCTCAACCTCCATCACAAAAACAGAAACTGAGGTTGCATCAAGCAGGTGAGGGTCCACCCTCTCCCTGCTCCCTTCCTCTTCTTCCCCCCCTCATCTTCCTTCTCCTTCCCTCTGCTTTCTACCTCCTTCTTCCTTTCCCTCCCTACACCTCCCTCTTTCTCTCTCCCTCTGCCTCCTTCAGGTGTTGAGATGAAAGGGCCAATTAATCTTGCTGCCACCACCCCTGTCTGCTAAGCTGTGTACTGGTCCACAGGCATAGGCGTTCCTACCAGGATTGCCTGCGCAGTCCCTGGAAACCACGGCTAATTGCTAAAAGATCGCATTTGTTTTCCCGCAGCCTGAACATTTCAAAGAAGACTCTGCCAAGCCCAGGGAACGTCTCCACTCTGATGCATCCATCACCCAGGAGACCACTGAGGTTACCTGTCACCCAGAGGGTGACGTTCAGACCTGCTGCTCCTACCTTGACATGTGGCCTTGGGTGATTGAGCATCACTGGCTTAAACCACATTCACACTCTCCAGCAGCACAAATAGGCAAGCATCTGATTAACATTGTACAGCCTTTATTTGTGTAATTTTACACAAATAACTTACTTAAAGAGCGACTATGCAGGTCTTCTATTCTAGGGAAGTATGCCATGTACCTTTGTCCTTTCTGTATGTTCTAGAAAAGCTAACTGTCAATGAGATGTTTACATGTTAAGTCACATTTTAAATTGAACACAGGCCAGGCTTACAAATCAACATGTCGCAAATCTCTGAACCTCAGTTTCCTCGTAAGAAAAATGGGTTTAATACTGTTTCCCCAGCTAGCTTACAGGGCTATTGAGAGACTTACGGAATGAAATTTTAATTTTGTGGATTCACTTTGTAACTTGAAAAGTACTTGATTGCATTAAAGTAATATCATTAAAATGAAGATATAGTTGGCCAACCAAATTACCACCTCCAAATAGAAATTCTGTGATAACCCAATTTTCATGTATTTGGCTGGCTAAGACAAAGATGGCACTTGTATCTTTTTGGAATCCAGGCAGGCAGGGATGGTGTCTCGCTGAACCTTCTGAGACTTGGGGAGCACTTTGTGGTTGCCCCTGGCTACGACTTGCTCTTGGCAGTAAAGAGCATCCTGTCTGAGGAGGTCTATTAAGATCTTAATTTCAGGGCGCCAGTTAGCCTTGAGACCCCAGCCTGTCTCCATGATCAATCTGAAATAAGAGCACAAGAATGAATGGAACCCACTCCCCACAGCCTCCTGAGGTGTGGCCCTTGCATCTTGGAATATTCTCTGTCCCAACACTTGAGTTGGAGGGCCAGACAGACATTTGTATGGATCCTCATCCAAGGGAGAAGCCGCTTACTGTGCAGTTTTTCTCTTTGTACACAACATTTTGAGGCAAATGGAATAATTGCCCCTGGGGAGGGAGTTCATTTTATTCAGATAACATCACCAAATAGCAAGATTTGTGGCACATATTTCTGAGAAAACGCTCAGCAGCAGTCAGATGCCTGTCTGTGTTCCTGCTCCCTTGGGATTGCCTGCAGGTAGAGTCATAGCTTAACTAAGAGAATATAAGATAAGGGAGATGCAGAGTGTGGTTTATAAATTATTTTCTGATGCTGTTTACGGAGGATGAGACTATAGTTGGGGTAGGTGGTGGCAGGATGCAAGATCAATAGGAAATGTGTCCTCATCAGACACTCCAAAGACCTTGGAACATAGCTATTTCTCTCAAAGTCCAGAATCAAGTCATCATTGATACACTTGTACTCAGCGACCCTTCTGGACAAACCATCATGTTAGGAGATATGGAGGAGACCCCCAAATACTTCCCACATAGACCAGGAGCTCTCATTTTAGTTGAAAAGATAAGATGTTCTTGTGAATAAAGATAAGAGCCCAGAAGAGAGTCAGGCAGGAGGAGAAAAAAGCTAACACTGTCCAATCTCCTGCCAGGACGAGGCACTTATTTTATCCCATTTGACCATCACCATCACAAGGTAACATCTTCATCTCATTTTATGGAAGAGAATACTAAGAGCAGAAAGGTAAGATGACTTTGCTCCAGGTGCCACAGCAGCGGTCAGTGGCAATAAAGTGTCCGTCCTTAGTCTGCTTAATTTTGATGGGGCCAGAACTGAAGTTTTCAAATTGCCTTCCCTATTGATTTTGTCAGAGATAATCACCAATTTTAGAAAACAAAATAACACTTGGCTCTCTTTCCTCTTCCGCAGTTCACTGAGTGGGGGAGGGGAGTGCTGGGGAACTACCAGCTTTAGACTTGAAGCTTTAATGTCCTTTCAGTTGATAAACCATATTTCTAAGCAAATAATTGCTCTTGTCCGTTTGTGTTTTCAAGGCCAGATCTCCATCTCTTTCCTGGCTGAATGCTCCCTTCCCCCACCAACATCTTCCCACATTCCTTAGCTTCTCCTTTCTCCCTCTCCTTCCCTCCCCTTACACACACACACACACACACACACACACAATCAGACACACACCTTCCCACCACACACCCATATGCAAAATAAAATTAGAAATACCGCCTGACTCTCAAGGTATTTAGGGAATGGAGATCTTCAATCAATACAGCCAAGTCCTCCATTCCCTCCCTCCCAAGCCAGGGTGAGAGGCAGGCAGGGCTTCTGAAAAGGGTCCAGACAGCCATGATCTTGACACAAAGGGGCTCTAAAGGAAAAAAAAAAATGACCACTTGTGCTTTCCTGTGCCTGCCCTCTGGCCATCAGGCCTCAAAGGGCTACCAGATTCTCAGAGGCCAACATCTGGCAAGCTGTTCTTTTGCTTATATGTAAGACCCTTGCAGAACACGAAAAGGTTTCCTGGTTGTCTTTTTCATTTTGATGCCTACCATTAAAATACAGAGAAAACAGTATCTGATGCTTCAAAAATATAGGCTGATCTGACAAGCATATTGTCCTCATTTTAAGGGCTTATTCTTGTTTTAATCAACCAGTTGAGGAGGCAATAAATAATTATCCATTTGTGATGTTTGCCTTCGCCCAGAGGAGTGTAACAGGGCAGTGAGGTGATCTCTGACAGCTCAAGAAGCCGAGGTGGTGGCAGTGCCCATATTCCTGCGGGGGTTCTAAAGCCCTCTCTGCTCCCTCCAACCTCCATCTGACACACTGGCCAACTGTCCCCACCCTCTTGGTGCCGTTTGGTACCCACCTCAGACTAGTGGGGTCAGAAAAAAGAAAGGAATTAGGAAAAGCGAAATGGGGCCAAGACTCCAGGCAGAAGCTCCTGGTTCAAGCTTTCAAGCTCTGTGTCTGGATAAACGGCTCTGCTATACTCCTTTCTCCCAAGTCAGAGCTCCCTCTGGGTCTCAGGGTGATGCTGGGCTGTGCAGAGGCTGAGAGCAGCTGCATTAGTTCAAATCCAGGCTCTGCCACTTACCCGCCATATGTCCTTGGGCATGTGAACTTAGCTCCTCTGTGCCTCAGTCTCCTTATCCATACAATGGACATCACAGAGCTTCTGCTGAAGATGAACAAAGCTGCCTCATGCTAAAGGCTTAGCATAGTGCCTGGTTCCCAGTAAGGGCCCAACAAACAGAGTCAGTAATTACAAACGAATGCTCAAATAGCGTTCACCCTGTGCAGGCACGGTTTAAGCTCTTTACATAGATTGTTGTCATATAAGCTCACTTCTGTCTTTTACAGATGGAGAAACTGGAATCTGAAGATCACCCAGCTGTGAATGATGGACATTCAGACCCTGGAGCAGACAAGCTCCAGGGTCGGGGCTCTCAAGCCATCACCATAAGGACGCTGACCTTCAAGGGTGGTCGCCCCCCAGGGAAAAGCTGAACTCCTAATCCCCTCCGATTTCCTCAGTATGAGATCGACAGGAGAGGATGGAAGGGTCTCAGGCACGGTGGGGAGGGAAGGAGCAGATGACGGTGAGAGAGCTTCCACATCAGGGCTGAACCCAGAGCTCACAGCTGGACTGGTGGCTGAAGTCAGGCGGGGAGCCCCAGCCCGCTCCAGAGGAACGAGGTGGGGGAAGGTTGGCTGGGGGGAGCAAGTCCACGAAGCTGAGCGGGGTGGCCAGAGCGCCGCCCCCAGGAGGGAAGGGAGGGTTGGCAGGGCTCTGGGAAGGGCGGGGTGGGGGGGGGGG
>SJYQ01003658.1:166440-204504 GCA_006410935.1 Redunca redunca
GTGTTGGTGCGGGGGGTGCAATCCGCGGCGGTGGTAGGTCCGCTGAAAGGCTGGCCAAGCAGCCACTTCTGTGCCGGGGGAGAGCTTGTTGGCATCGAAAGGGTTTCGGCGGCGCCATCGGGGTTGTTTGGGTTTCTCGCACCAGGAGGGCGGGAGGCAGGCGCAAAGTGGGCGGCTGTGAGAGGGGGCGGGGGAGGGGGCGTAGGGGGATTTTAATTTCGTTGCCTCTTTGCCAAGAAATAGCTAGGGCAGTCAGCAGTCGGAGAGATGGACTGAGCAAAACCACCTGACCCTGGTATTCCGGTGTGCGCCCCCCCCACCCCCAATCCTAAATGTGTGTGTGAATGTATTGATTGTTGTCATTGATTTTTCTAAGAAGCCAGGTGGCAGCGGCTGCTATGTGTACACTCAGACACACAGAAACACAGAAACAGGCGCACACACAGATTACACACGTAGAACCACACACAAGGAACAGCCCCCCACACTCCATGCAAACATCGGGGGACCCACAGGCACACATACCCCCAAAGCTCTTTGGGGTATGGGTAAGGTTGCTGAGTACTGCCCAAGATGGGTGGTGGGGCAGAGAAAGGGGAGGTGAAACAGGACTGGCAGTAGGTCATTTCCATCTGCCCCCACCCCAGATCTTCTGCTTTGTCCTCCTAGGGGTCGGAGGGAGAAATCCCAAACTCGGGCATGTTTCCACTGCCACAGAGGAGCAGAGCTAGGGCTCGCCCCCCCCCCGCCCCGCCTCCTACAGACTGAAAACTAGCCCTTGACCTAGCCTTCCTCGTGCCTGACCCCCAGGGGGGCTCCAGGGTGCTGAGGTTGCTCAGAAATGGAGGAGGCAGACACCAGGAAGTAGGGCTTGGCCCCCAGAGGCCATGGTGATCTCAGGGTGTCAGGCCTGCTGGGTCACGGTTAGGGAGAAGAGGAGGGGCGATCTGAGGGACGTGGATTTTCGTGGAGCAGGACAGAACTGGGGAGCACCCTAGGGTGCCTTCGGGACACTGCGGTAAGTCTCCCTCTCACCCTGGACCCTTAGGAATGTGACTGAGGATGCTGGCCCTGAGGCTGCTCAACGTGGTGGCCCCCGCCTACTTCCTGTGCATTGCCCTGGTGACCTTGGTGCTGCAGCTCTTCCTGTTTCTGCCCCGCATGCGTGAGGACCCCACGGCCGCCCGCCTCTTCTCACCCGCCCTGCTCCATGGGGCGCTTTTCCTGTTCCTCTCCACCAACGCCCTGGGCAACTACGTCCTGGTCATCCAGAACTCCCCAGACGACCTGGATGCCTGCCAGGGGGCTGAGGCCAGGAGGGGCCTGTGCCCCCCACCCAGCACCCACTTCTGCCGTGTGTGCGCCAGAGTCACCCTGAGGCATGACCACCACTGTTTCTTCACCGGCAACTGCATCGGGAGCAGGAACATGCGAAACTTCATCCTGTTCTGCCTCTACACCTCGCTGGCCTGCCTCTACTCCATGGTGGCTGGCGTGGCCTACATCTCTGCGGTCCTGTCCATCTCCTTCGCCCACCCCCTGGCCTTCCTCACGCTCCTTCCCACCTCCATCAGCCAGTTCTTCTCCGGTGAGTGGGCCTTGGCAGGCAGGTTGGGCCCTACACAGAGACCTTCCACCTCAACCCTATGTTTGCCAGGTTTAGCAAATAATATACAGGATGACCAGTTACACTGTAATTTCAGATAAAACAATGCTTAACTTTTCAGTACAAGTTATTTCCTGAATATTGCAGGGGACATATTCATATTAGTTTTGTTTGTTTGTTTTGTTATCTATTTGAAATTCAAACTAACTGGGCATCTATGTCACCTGGCAACCTCCCTCTCCACCCCCATCCTCATTCATTATCTCATCGGGTGCCACTGTCCATGTGCTTATAGAACTGTGGCCATCCAGGCAATACACCTGCTCTGTAGCAGGCAGGGCTGAGTGCTGGCAGTCCCTCCATGCAGCCTGTGAGGTAGCCCCACGCTATGACCTTCCTCTGCCTGGACCTGAGTCCGGCTCACTCATTCCTCCAAGGACTTTGCCCTCTAAAGATCTCGCCAACCAACCACAGGAAGGTTGACCAGGGTGCTGGGCCAGTCTTGCCCTTCTACCCATTATATTTGACCCCACCAGGTTGTTCTCCGGTCTACAGATGGCTCAGAGCAAAGAGCACCCTGGTTGGAGTTGTAGCCATATTTAATGACTCCATCTTCACACCAGCGTCATGGGGGTGGCAGGGCATCTGACCCTCCAGGAGGCTCTTACACCTGCAGGAGCCAGGTGGGTGGGGGCCGTCACACTGGGGTCAGCTAGGCACCCTGGTGAGAGCTGTACCTTGTAAAGTGTACCCCAAGGAGACTGGGGTATCAAAGCCCAAAGGGACCTGGTCCCTGGTGGCAGTTCTTACCTTACCTGGCCTTGAAATCTGCCCTGACCTCATTTCCTTCACTTCGCCCACCCTGGCCCTGACTGTCTTGGTTCCTACAATCAGTAGCATATATATGTATATGGACAGGTAGCCATGTGTATATGACATTGTTATTTCCATTTCTCATGAAGAAACAGACTCAGATGGGATTAAATGGCTGTCCAGTATCTTTTTATTTCCGAACGACAGCCTCTGGCCTGCCTCCCAGGTCTTTATAGACAACACACAACAGCTCAAGACAAATAGCTTGTATCCTCCCCCACTGACCTTTCAGGGACAAAGAAAGACAGAATACAGCTACTTCCACTGAGAACCCCAAATGGTTGTGGTATGTCTGGGCTGGATGCTCATATGAAATTCTGCTCTACTCTGGGGAAGCATCATTTTGGTCTTTCATTGGATCTGTGGCCCAGTCCTTAGAAGACAGAGAGCTTGGTGCTATTTGGCAGTGTGAACACAGAGGCTCAGGAAGGACCCAGCGATCAGGGCTGTCTTGAAGGCTGGTGGTTGAGCTGGGCCCAGAACTCAGAGCTCTCGGGGCCTTCTGGACCCGGGTGGGTGCCAGCATGGGAGGCTGCAGGGGACTGAAATAACCAGGCTGGGGGAGGGCAGGTGGGCGGGTTAGGGGGTGGAGTGTGAGCACAGGCAGGTGGAGGAAGGAGGAGAGCCAGAGAGGCTGATAACACTTCCTTTTCCAAGTAGTTTTATTCACATAAAAATGGATGCTTCCTAAGGGAGGATCTTGAAATGGTTTGATTTGAGATAAGCCTGGGCTTGAGGGCTGTCCATATGTGCTAGGTTTGGGAGACAGGAAAGTAAGGGAGAGGGACCTCTTGCTTTAATCTGATGGGGAAACAGAGCCAGTCAGTCCCTTTCTTGGGGCCCAGATCCTGGTTCCAGCAGAAGAATAAGCCCCACCATCTTTTACCTCCTCGCCAGACCCCCTAGTAAAGGAGGCCTCGATTTCTAATCTCCAGCTGTCTCCTCTCACCTTCCTCCTTTGCCAGGCTTTCATCTTTCCCCTTGGAGAAGGGAATGGCAACCCACTCCAGTACTCTTGCCTGGAGAATCCCATGGACAGAGGACCCTGGTGGGCTACAGTCCATGGGGTTGCAAAGAAGTCAGACATGACTGAGCAACTAACACACACACACACACACACACACACACACACACACCCCTTTCCCCTCGCCAGCCTTTCTCCCCCCTGCCCTGACACACACCTCCCCTATTCAGCTTCTCCCTTCCTGTCCCTTCTCCCTCACTTCTTAACCCAAATGGTTGAGGCTCCCCCCACTTCTCATCTGCTTAGGAAGCTAGGTGGACCGGAGGGCGTTAAAAGGAACAAAGGTGCCCAGGCTGAACTGTCCTCAACTGGGGCTGCCCCTGAAGCGGATCTGCCACCAGAGCATGGGATGGCTGCAAATGTGGGCCCTGGGGGCTAAAACTGGGATGCATCTTCAGATGGGTACTGCCCACATGCCCTCAGCTGGTGCCAGAGAAGAAGGACTGGCCAGTGAAATTTTTATAAGTTGTTCTTTCTTTTGGCTTTATGGGCCACTGCACGTTGTGTCACCTCTCTGGGCCTCATTCTTCTCCTCTGAGAAATGGAGGTGATGCCATGTGACCTGTGTTCATAGCACTTGGAAAACTATGCCAGTGTGGTAGGTGCCAAAAAAATCCAGTGGACAAGTAAAAAGGTTAATGTTTGTTGGGCAAACTGTATGTGCTACTCACCATGCAGATCTCATTTCAGCCAATCCTCAGGACAAGTCTGTGAGATAAGTATTATTATATAATTTTTAAAGACTCAGCAACCAAAAGCTTAACAAGGATAAGTTGCTTTGAAACACAGTATCAAACCCAAGATTTGGACCCAGGGCTGCTACCATCCAGAGCCCATATTCTTCCCACCATACTGCTTTCCTGAGGCTGCCCCTGTGAAGTTGCTTCTTGATGATTGAGCCACTTTGGGAGGGAGGGAGCTTCTTATCCCTGGATGGATGTTAAAGATCTGGATGATGCTCTGTCAAAGGTGCTTGGTGGGAAACCGGGCTGGAGAGACTGGATGGTGTGACTGTTTCAACCCATTAGGAAAATTCTGTGATTTTCTAAAAGGAGCAGAACTATTATTAAATAGTTCAGAGGAGCTGAGGCAGCCAGGCCAGGTATCTTCAAACACTGAGATAAAACAGATCCCCAGAATAGCCTTTTATAGCTGCTGCAAGGGGCCAAGGAAAGGCCACAAGGTCTTTTCTATATGCCTTGATTTGTGCCAGAAAAAAAGCCTGTGGAAAACAGCTTCCATCAGCCCAGGTTTGTTCCTGAGGCTGCATTGCAAGGCAGGCTTGTGCTTGACAGCTCTGATGTTCGCACATCCCAGCTTGCAGGCCCTCTTTGCCTGTCAGCATCCTGCACCCCAGAGGGCACCATGGTCCCAGGGTCCTTCATCCTACACGTGGCTGCCTGAGCTAACCTGACAAGGAAGAAGTGGGTCAGAGGCATGGCACAGCCTAAGGTGAGCCCTGTCCACTGCTGTTCCCTGCCCCCAGTGCAAGCCAACTGGACTGAGCTTTTCATCCCTCAGGCAGTGGGACTTATCTGTCCCCAAGTTTGCCAAGAGAAACTTGCTATCAAAGCTCCTAGGGCTGAGGGCAAGACAGGGATGCTAATGAGCAAAGCTGAGTCATATCGACGTCCTCCTGGTTGCTGAGTCCAGCGTTGCTCAGATTGGAAAAGTTTTAAAAGCCCAGCCCTCAGGAGTCTGGAAACGGAAGCTTGCGGAGATGAGAAGAGGTCCTTGGGGGCCAGGGGAAACTGGAGAAGGGAGGTATATGGTTGAGATTTGCAGGGATGAGTAGGTTGTAAGGTGGGGTCTCTGGCAGGCACTTGCATCTCACTGGAGGGAGCGGTGGTGAGCTTGCCCTGCAGGAGAGAGGGGCTGAGGAGGGCTTTTTGATTTCTCTGCTAGGCCCACTGCCTTGGTGTCTGGGCAGGTGGAGGCTGCCAAAGTTGTAGATCAGCCAGGTCTCCAAGCCCTGGAAAGGAGGAGAAAGCTTGATGGTCTTAGGAGTTAAACTTGAGCCTCTTTTGGAGGTAGTCTCCTTACCTGCGAAGGATGCTCAGCAGGGAGGGCTGGGCTGAGTGTGAACCAGAATGCTGGCCACTGGGCACACAGTGTCCCTGAATGATGCAACCTTGTGGAATTATTGCTATTCTACCCATTTTACATTATGAGCAAACTGCAACTCAGAGAGGTTAAGAAACTTGTGCAAGACCACAGAGCTGGGAGAGTCAGACTTGCAAGGACCGACCACTCCAGCTTGGAAGAGAATGGGCAATCGCTTACTCAGTGGATGTTTGAGCCAGTCATGCAGAGTGCTGATTTAGAGGGGTTTAAGGGAGGTCTGGCTCAAGGCAGGGGGCTAGACTGACGGCCTTGGGGGCCTCTTCCAGCCTTAGCAAGCTCTAATAGGACAGTTCTAGCCGAAAGTTCCAGTGGCCATACTGTCCTCTTTTTGATAATTGAATTATCCTCTGTGCTGCCTTGAAGCTCATGACTTCTTGATGACGAGGCCCTGTTCTCCATCATGCTGTCACTTTCCTGAGTCCTCCCAGCCAGTGCTCACAGCTCCGAAGGCAGCAGGCTCTGCAATTGCCCAGGCACTATATCCCTCTTCAGGGTCCTCAGCTCACCCCTCTCTCCTCCTGAGAAAACCCCCTTCTCCCTGTTTCTAGCCCCCAAAGAGAAGGCAGAGAAAGATGGGAAGCACTGACCCTGAGCAAAGGTTAGCATCTAGGCACTGCCCATAGGAGTTTCCTTTCCTTCTCCCCCACGTCCCCAGCGCTCCTCTCTCGCCTCAGAAGCCATCAGCACTAATAAAAAGTTAGGACAACTAGTTCTCTCCCTCGCCACAGCGCTGAGACTCCTACAAAATGTAGTTTCAGTCTCATTCATCTCCTTCTCTCCGGAGCGGAAAGCGCCTGCCTGGATCGCAGTCTCGTACGTGGCCTGAGTGTAAAGCGAGTCTGGTGTTTCCCCGCCCTCTGCAGGAGCTGTCCTCGGTTCTGAAATTTGTTTTCCCCGCCCCCTGCAGGAGCTGTCCTCGGTTCTGAAATGTTCGTCATCCTCATGCTTTATCTCTGGTTTGCCATTGGCCTGGCCTGCGCTGGCTTCTGCTGCCACCAGCTGCTGTTGATCCTCCGGGGGCAGACCCGCCACCAGGTGCGGAAGGGGGTGGCGGTGAGGGCCCGGCCTTGGCGCAAGAACTTACAGGAGGTCTTCGGAAAGAGGTGGCTGTTGGGCCTGCTGGTCCCCATGTTCAATGTTGGAAGCGAGAACTGCAAGCAGCGGGACAAGTAGCAGGCGCTACCATCACTCCTCTGTGTGTGTGTGTCTATCTTGACTCCTCGTGAACATGAGACCACAGCACCCCGTTTCCACCCATGACCCACTACAACTTTGGACTGGTAAGGTCCTAGCGTCCACCCCTGGTCTATAACACCAGAGAACTGTGTTGGTTCTCAAGGGGGAAAGATGGCCACCTAGGCATTGCTAGGCTCCCCCATGAGCCAGCGTGGTGGCTGATAACTCTTCAGAGGCCTCCGTTTTTGTTTCCTTCCCTTGGGTGCCTGCTTTCCCCCTCTGCCTGGTCCATACACTCTCTACCAAGTCTCCCACCATCACTGCTATCTGCTAGAGCTTTTCCTTCCAACCCTAGACTAGGAGTGGGGAGCGGACTCTTACTGCTGGTATGATGCTCCCCAAGGGCCTGAAATTTGGCAAAAGTGTTTAAAATGACCAAGGGTGAGAGGCAGCCAAGTCAGCTCTGCCAGCTGCTAGTGAGGTTGGGAAAGGAGGGTCGTGTGTCCTCATCTCTGTGGAACTGTGGACAGTGGAAGGAAAAAAGAACTCAGTAGCTTGCTGCCCAGCCCCCAAGTTGCAAGGCCTTTTCTCTGGGAGATAGAAGCCAACAGCCTGAGAGTTTCAAGCTGCTGTCTCCTGTCCTCCCCACCTGAGCTGGGCCCCCTGCCCAGTCCAGGACCTGGCTGGATGCTTCTTTTCCCTGGCACTCTTCCAGCCTTTGCAAGGACCTCCAACCTCCAGGTCTTCCATAGATGATGGGAAGACAAGGAAGAAGGGAGAGGGAAGGGAGACACTGATAAATGAGAGAGGCGTGTGACTGTACAACCACATAGAAGAGGGTACGTATGCATGTCTGTGTGTGTGGTGGGGGGTGAGGAATGTTGTTATGAAAATAGAGACAGAATAGGAGGGGAGAGGGTTGTGCAGAGATCGGGCACTGGAATATTTTAGGACTGAGAATGAGGGGGGCAAATGGGCTTATTTTTGAAGGACATTCTAGCAGCAAAAGCTGCTCAATGTTTGAATGGTTGCCTGGGGAGATAGTGAGTGCCCCACAACTGGAGGTATTCCAGAAGGGACTGGGCAGTCATCTGATAGGTGTGCTGTGGAAGGAATTTCTGCACAGGGTCAGGGAAAGGAAGCTCCTTTCCACCCCACGACTTGTGTCCTCTTCCTGAGTACAAAAGGACCCCTTGCTAGGTCCAGAGGCAAGACCTGCTGCAGAGATGCCTGGGAGTTATTTGCTTTCATAGAGGATGGGGCAGGTAGGGAGGGGTCTGAAAATCATGATACAAACTTTCGGGACCACTGGGTATTAATGCTAGTTGAGGGTGTCGGCATTTGAAATGGCATGGAGCCATTTCAGGAGCAGGTCGGGGCAGTGGCAGGGAAAGCAAAGCTGGAAGGGGATGTGCAACTCTGAGGAGGGAGACAGGGAGAGTGGAGGCTCAAGAAGGGGGGAGCAGAATATAGGGGTGCATATAGGAGGCCAGCCCTGACTGACTCTGAATGAAGGTGTTGCTGTGTGTTCCGGGGCCCAGATGACTAGACCCCTGGGTTATGAGGGAGTGGAGACAGCACAAATGACCCCTCCTGACTGAGTCCCAAGGCCGTTCTGCCATCCAGCCTGCTGAAGCCCACACTCTGCAGCGTCCAGCTGGTGGTCACGGCGACCCCAACCACGGCTGCACAACACCTCACAACACCTTGAGCTCTTGAGCAGAGCTTGGGAAGGTCCTGCCTTCATGCCTCTGAGAACTGATGTAGTAACAGTGCCTCCCGCTCATCCTTCTCCCTCTTATATTCATGCATTCATTCATGCCTCCTACTGTATTTATTGAGCACCAACTATGTGCCAAGTCTACCAGGCACTGGTATGCAACACTGAACAAGATGGTGAGATCCCTACCCCCGGGAGCATCCAGTTGCTGTCCCCATGCACTGACTCCCACCCCCTGAAAAATGGTTACTCTGCCGTCTTGCTGGTCAGCAGGACAGGTCATTTGGAGGGGAAGGATGTGGCAGAGGGGGTGAAATGGGGCTCCCAGGCTTCCAGGATGGAGGGGTTATTGAGGCGGGGGAGCATGCTCACCCTCAGTTCTGACCACACTGAAGCAGTGGAAGTGGAGAGGAGCAGGGAGACCCCAAAACTCAGGCGTGGAAGGCAGCCCTGCCACGCTCCAACTCCTGGAGGCTCAGCTCTTGTGAAGGAGCAGAAGACAGATGATGCAGGGAGTCATCTCCTGGCTGACTGGCCAGAGGGAGTGGCGGTGGGGAGGTTGCCAGGTGTGGGGCTTGAGTAATATTTGTACACATGGCTGAATATTGTCAGTAAAGAACATCAATAAAATATGTGGTTTTAAATTGGATTTTACATGGTTGCTTTGGCACTGTCGTTGGTATCAGGGCTGGCCAGACTGGAATGCACAGATACAGTCATACTAACTGCTAAAATGCTGAAGGTAAGAATTAACAATGCTTCTGTCCCAGCAGGTAAATGACCACTGTCCATAATTCACCTCTGCTGTCCCAGCTGCTCCTGCCCCTCCCCTGGGGTCCCGGGCTCCCCTGCAAGTCAGCAATGAAAAGGGCAATGCCTGGCAGCTGCGTGGGACCCCCAGGACCCTGCTCCTGCCCTTCAGCCAGTGTCCATTGTGGGGGGTCAAGGTTGTGCTGCGTGGCTGGTAAAAGCGTGGGCATCACCCCTGGCTGGAGACAGGTCTGCATGCTAGGATCTGCAGACCCACAGGCACCAGGGATGGAAAGGCTGGCCCTGCCTCCTCCTCCCTCTCCTTCCCATGTCAGAGGACAGCTGGGGAGTCCACCCGGTCTTCCTTCTCACCCAGAGCTCAGCAGCACTGAGAATCAGCCGGGGAGCCCTGCCCTCCCGGCTTCTGCAGTATCAGGACACCTTGAGCTGCCCAGCCCTGGGAGCAGCTGGGAGGGCACTGAGGCCGGGGGGAGGGCCTGGTCCCTGAGCAGGTGGGTGGACATAACCTCTGATGGTATCCAAAGACCTGCAGGCCTGGACTGATGGCGGACACAACTGGCTGTTGGAGAACCTTCAGCCAAGGCCAGTGTTGTATACGGTCTGCACTCCCTGAACGCTCACCACCAGGCAACCCGCAAGGCAGCCCCTAGATATGCTGGGGCAGGTGGGGAGAGGGTGCATGGAGCTGCGGTCAGTCCTCAGCACTTTCTAGAGCAGGAGCCATCTGTACTCCACCGGGCAGAGACACCTGCCTTGCTCACCATCTTGCCCTGGATGCTAGTGGCGGCTCAGCACATAGCAGATGATCAATAAACACTGCCCGAATGTTTGCACAGGTCAGTGCTTATTCGCGCGTTCCATATGTCTTCTTCCCCTAATGTGCCCGGCACTGGATTCTGCACACAGTAGGGCTGGAAGACAGATGAGACAGCTGTTCTCCAAGGGTTCAAACCCTGGGAGAGGTTCCTGGGAGTGCTCAGAGGAAGGAGAGAGAATACCCAGATGTAGGGGACTTTCGGGTAGGGTAGGGTAAAGTAGGGGAGGGTAGATGAGGTCTCAGCAGGTGGAGGGACCCGGGGAGGGCTGCCCGGGTGGAGGGAACAGGCCTGGAGCCTTGAAGTGAGCGTGGAATGGTAAGCACAGGGGATACTACAGACGGAGTTAAGGCTAAGAAACGGGACCTGAGCAGAGGGGCCTTGAATGCCAAGCTAAGAAATCTAGAATGAATTTGACAGGTCATAGGGAATACTTGGAGAAGGCAATGGCACCCCACTCCAGTACTCTTGCCTGGAAAATCCCATGGACAGAGGAGCCTGGTAGGCTGCAGTCCATGGGGTCGCTAAGAGTCGGACATGACTGAGCAACTTCCCTTTCACTTTTCACTTTCATGCATTGGAGAAGGAAAGGGCAACCCACTCCAGTGTTCTTGCCTGGAGAATCCCAGGGACGGGGGAGCCTGGTGAGCTGCCGTCTATGGGGTCACACAGAGTCGGACACGACTGAAGCGACTTAGCAGCAGCAGCAGCAGCAGGGAATACTTTGGCCACCTGATGCAAAGAACTGAGTCCTTGGAAAAGACCCTGATGCTGGGAAAGATTGAAGGTGGGAGGAGAAGGGGATGACAGAGGATGAGATGGTTGGATGGCATCACCAACTCGATGGACATGAGTTTCAGCAAGTTCTGGGAGTTGGTGATGGACAGGGAGGCCTGGTGTGCTGCCGTCTATGAGGTTGCAGAGTTGGACACAATTGAGCGACTGAACTGAATTGACTGAGGGAACCATTGAAGGTTTGAGCAAGGGGATTACCTGATTAGATCTAGAATTCAGAAATGGAGCCTTGGCAGGTAGACTGGAAGTGGGAGGGACCCGATAGGAGGCATTTGCTACATTCTGAGTGTGATGTAACCAGGGTCGGGGTGGTTAGCAGCTGTGAGCTGGTAAGGAGGGGGGATGCCAAAGCCACTTCACAGACAGGGAGCATGACCAGAGAGTTACTGGGGAAAGATCCGAAGTGATCCTGAAGGTAGAAGTGGAGTGATCAGGGTGCCCTCTAAGGGCAGGCCAGCAGGACCCCTGGAGTTGGGAGAACGTGACCCTAGGTGGGGTCCTGGGTGGGGTTCAGGGCCCCCTGAAGCACTTTGATGCTGTCATTGGCCCATCATTGGCTGGCAGTTGATGGTGTCCCTAATAACCACCCTGCAACCCTGAGTGGGGGAAAGAGGGTCAGAGCTTACTTTAACACACAGCTCTCTGACTCCCAAAACCGGGGGTCGGGAACCACCTGCCTGTGGCAATAGAGGTCACAGGTCCTCTGGCCTCCATACCCAGAGTCAGATGGAGTGATACACTGGGCTCCTCAGTGTTCAAGGACCAAACGAGCTTTGGGAAAACGATGTACTTGAGGAGACATAAACCACATTGCCCTCCACTGTAATGAGGAGCCAGTCCTAGGTCCTGGCAGGCATCTTTCAGCCAGTCTCCGCCCCCCTAAGAACACAGCTGTCCCTGTCACTCCATGCATGTGGTCCCTCAAGTTTCCTGGCTTCTTTCTGTACCCTGCATCTTCTGACTGGCCTCACTGCTTCCCCTTGCTTCTGGGCATCCTCTCAGGGATGCTTGAGAGGCAGCCCCTCCTGCTGGGGAGAACGGAGGGCTGGGCAGGGAGCAAGAATGCCTGGCTCCCATCTTATCCCAGGTGCTTTAGAGGTGAGGCAGAACCCTGGTCCTGCTCACCAGCCAAGGTGAGCCTGTTGGTGTGGTGGGGTGGGGAGGGGTGGCTCAGCTGTTCTTGGTGTTGGTCTCTGCCTCTGCCTTCTTCCTCTCTCTCTGGGAAGTGTGGGCCTAGCTCCTCCACTCATTCCTTAAACTTTCATTGATGCCAACTCGATGCCAGGCAAAATGCCAAGGACCAGGCAGGTGAAGATGACTGAGACCCATTGCTTAATCTAGGGGAGTTCACGGGCAAGACAACCAATCACAGATGGTTGTGGTTCTGAGGTATGAGAGCATAGACGGGAGGGAGAGGGACAAGGTGCTAGGGAAGCCTGGGGGAGAGCACTCACTGGGCCATGGGTAAGCTGGAAGACACCCCAGAGGAGGTGATACCTGGGTCACACAGGATGAGTAGGAGTTGGTTGGGCAGAAAAGCAAGGATGTGGGTGGAAGTGGGGATGGGGGACTATCCAGAAGGAGGGATGCCAGGTGATTTCTGGGAATTTCAAGTCTCCATGTATGAGGGATGGGATCATGAGTAGGCAACTTGAGGCCACAGCTGAGGAAGATTTTTAGTCTTGAGGGCACGTGCTCCCTGCCTCCTCCCTCTGACCACTTCTCACAAAACCTTGACTCAGCCTAAACCTTGGCTCTTCCTAGGTCCAGGCTGTGCCGCTTGGGTGCATCGGGCACAAAATGATATCTAAATCAGCAGGGTCCTCCGGGCTGGAGTCTAAAAGATGGGGGTCGTGGTCATTGCCGAGTTTCAGCCTGAAGCTGCTGGAGAGCTCAACTGGGACCTCTTTCTGGGCCCAAAAAGGGGCCCCTGGGAGCTCCCCCATCCCTCTTTCCTTCCCAGCCAGACTCAGCAAGTGGGGCTGGAGGGAAACTGTTTCTGTCAAGATAGCCTCTGGGAGTAGAGGAGAATCGAAAAGCTGAAAACCCTGAAACGCAGGGAAGGCTGCATGACGCACCATCTCCTGTCCTGACTGGCGAGGCCTACGTGCCCTTTGTGGCGTGCTGCCCCCTGGTGGACAGCTCCACAACCACATGCCTCTTCCATCCGCCTAGGCCTCTCCCAGCCCCCACCACATGCCATGGGGTACGCAGTCCAGCACTGGGGGGATCTTCCTCGACACTTGGCAGCTCTAACTGACTGCCTCCTGCGTGGGTTTGTCTCCCAACTCTACTGTAAGCTGTAGAAGGTGGGAGTGGAGACGATGGACTGCCCTGGATTCCCCCACGCCTCGTGCAGAGTGTGGTCCACCGACGCTGCTGTTGCAGTAATTCTACTGTCGGTGATGATGACCGACTCTTCCCGAGCATTCTTTACCTGGCAGACCCTTATCATATACACACTCTACCTGCACTGCTTATTCCTCACAGTAACCCCTCGAGGTGTGCTTTAGTATTACCTCTGTTTTCCAGATAAAGAAAGAGAGGCACAGAGAGGTTATATAATTTGCCCAAAACCTTGTGGCAGAGTTGGGATTTGAACCCAGGTGCCTGCTCCTGAGTTTATCCTTCTAACCCAGACATTAGTTGGTCTTTCCACATGGACTGTTGTAGATATCCAATAAAATTCCTGCTGAAAAGTAACCATGAGTCGAGTTTTTATTCATCAATTCATTGACTGATGGATGCATCCAACATGTTTATTCAGCACTAGGTGTCACTTCCTGGTGGCTGAGACGGTAAAGAATCTGCCTTCCATTCAGGAGACCCAGGTTCGATTCCTGGGTCTGGAAGATCCCCTGGAGAAGGGAATGGTATCCCACTCCAGTATTTTGCCTGGAGAATTCCATGGACAGAGGAGCCTGGTGGGCCATAGTCCACAGCGTCCAGCAAAGAGTCAGACACAACTGAAGGGACTAAGCAAGCACTCTCTATGCGATAGGCCCTGGTGGGGACAGAAAGAGGCCCAAGGCTCAGCCTCTTATTTCACAGAGCAGACAGTCAGCTGCCTAAGGTGGCCGTGCAGACGGAAACAGGCTGACTTCAGAACCAGTGAGGTGAATCTGGTTCCTCCCAGAATGATGATGATGGCAAATTGCCCTGGAGGAAGCAGCTTCTTCCGGAGGCTGATTGTGGAGGCCTGAGGACAGTGCAGTCTGGGGACCCTCCTCCAGGGCTCGGGGACGATGCCCAGCCAGCCGGAAAGGCCTGAGCTGTCTCTGGGCTTTTGCCCTCCCAGGCAGTGTTGTGGCGCCTGCAGGAGGGGACGAAACGCTGCCAGGAGGCTGAGCTCAGCGTCTCTCACACCCACCCCCAAGATGCAGAACAGGGGAGGCACCAGAGACCCTGAGATGGCCTGGGCTCCGAGGAGAAAGCAGAGCATGCGTCAAAGCTCACCCACAACATACGGTAAGAGAGAAGCCTCCGCAGGGCCCGGAGGACAGCCGGAAACGAGATCACGTGGTACCGTCCTCCCAGCGGAAGGCAGCGATAGCCCGACTCTCAGCAGACGGAGCCGGCACTGACCTGGAACCCTGAGCCGACAGATCTGAGAGCCGGGGCTGGAGGCTTCCAGAAGGGAGGCAGTCCTGTGTGCGGGCTCCTTCCCAGAGTCCCTGTACCCAGATGCCCCTTTATGGCCCACTCGCGATGCCTGAAATCCCCACCACCAATATCTCCTTTAAAAAAATAACACTCTCCCCATCACCGCCAAACTCCTCCTTTCAAATTCTGGGATTGGCTTGAGCTGCTTTCCTTCCCTGCCTGATAGTGAGCTGAGAGTTGGGCCAGACAAAGCCTGAATGGGGGATTTTATCTCTTTTTTGGGGGGCTGTCCTGTATCTTAGCTGCAGCATTTGGGATCCATTTCCCCAACCAGGGATCGAACCTGGGTTCCCTGCATTGGGAGCAGAGTCTTAGCTGCTGGCACCAGGGAAATCCCTGAATGGGGGGCTTTTAAGATAGAGAGGAAAGGTGAGTGGCGTTCATGACATGGTGCTCTGAGGGGAAGGGGGATCCTGCATAAACAGAAGTCAGGGTGGGGGGCTCACATATCCCCTATCCAGTAAGTGGCATCTTTGAAAGATCACCACACTAAGTCCAGAGTACCCAGGAGTTCTGATGCTGAGTCCCTATGTGACCCCAGGCAAATCTGTCATGATTGAACATTGGACTCTTTTATTTTAAAATAGTTAAATATGCAGTGTTTAAAAATGCAGACAGCGTATTAAAAAGCAGAGACATTACTTTGCCAACAAAGGTCTGTCTAGTCAAAGCTATGGTTTTTCCAGTGGTCATGTATGGATGTGAGAGTTGGACTATAAATAAAGCTAAGCGCTGAAGAATTGATGCTTTTGAATTGTGGTGTTGGAGAAGACTCTTGAGAGTCCCTTGGACTGCAAGGAGATCCAAACAGTCCATCTTAAAGGAAATCAGCCCTGAATACTCATTGGAAGGACTGATGCTGAAGCTGAAACTCCAATGCTTTGGCCACCTCATGCGAAGAGTTGACTCATTTGAAAAGACCCTGATGCTGGGAAAGATTGAGGGCAGGAGGAGAAGGGGACGACAAAAGATAAGATGGTTGGATGGCATCGCCGACTCAATGGACGTGAGTTTGAGTAAATTCCGGGAGTTGGTGATGGACAGGGAGGCCTGGCGTGCAGCAGTCCATGGGGTGACAAAAAGTCAGACATGACTGAGCAACTGAACTGAATGCAATGTTTATTTTATGACTGTAATTCACAGTATTTCAGGTATACAGAAAAGTGATTCAGTTGTATGTATATTTATTTATATATATGATTCAGTTGCGTGCATATATATTCTTTTTCAGATTCTTTCCCACTATAGGTTTTTACAAGATACTGATCCCTGTGCTATACAGTAGGTCGTTGTTTATTTTACATGTGGCAGTACCTATCTGTTCATCCCAAATTCTTAATTTATCCCTCTCTTCCTTTCCACTTCAGAAATGATTAGTTTGTTTTCTATGTCTGTGAGTCTATTTCTGTTTCATAAATAAGCTGATTTGTACCATTTTTTAATCCACATATAAGTGATATCATATGACATCTCTTTCTCTTTGACTTATTTCACTTAGTATGGTCGTCTCTGTTGCATCCATGTTGCTGTAAATGACACCATTTCATTCTTTCTGATGGTTGAGCACTACTCCGTGTAGATATATAATTGCATCTTCTTTATTAATTCATCTGTCAATGTACACTTAGATTGTTTCCATGTCTTGGCTATTGTAAAACATGTATGTTTTCTAATTCGAGTTTTTGCCTTTTCCAGGTATGTGCTTAGGAGTGGAATTGCTGGATTGTGGGGTAACTCTATGGTTTTTAAAGGGACTTCCCTCCCGTTTTCCATAGCTGCTGCACCAATTTACATTCCCACCAACAGGGTTGGAGGGGTCCCCTTTCTCCACACCCTCTCTGGACTTAGACTTATCAAGAACTGAACATTCTCAGCCCTCAATAGGACACTTGGTCTGAATGACTTCCCCAAAGGGGCGACACAGAGGGCAGCGGGAGGCATCTGAATTGTGACCCCAAGAGGCTAATAAGCCTCAGGAGAGCTGACTTCTAGTCTGGATTATGTCCTAGATTCACTGAGTGCCCTTCCACCAGACACTGGGCTCAGTCTGGCAAACTTCTGCCTAGCGTGATGTGCAGCGGACAGTGGAGGGGAAGGCAGGAAGAGTGCTTAGGCAAAAAAAGCAGTGAAGAGTAAGTATGACTTCAGAACTGGAAAGACAGGGGAGGTGAAACGACATATGAATTAGATTTTGATAGATTCCAAGCCAGCAGCGGCAGGAAAGGGGCTGTTGCTGCTTAATCAGGCTGGTAAGGGCTGCTCCCCAGGTCCAGGTGAAAAGGGCCCTGGGAAACCGAGGAGGGAGCCGACCAGGCGGCCAGCAGAGCCAGCAGAGAGGTCCATCCACCTGCGCGCGCCTGGCAGCGGGGCCAGGACTCCCTGGCAACGTGCTGGGTAATTAACGGAGAGGGGCAAGGGAGGCGAACGACTGCTAGCCGGAGAAAGGATTTAATTAGTAACGTTTTCAGGAGAGAAAATTAAATTACAGGAAACGGTGGTACTCCCGGGGAACACGAAACCCCTAAACCGATTCCTCAGACCCCTGCGCGGACCAGGGTCGCAATTCCACAGCCCGGGCCCACCCCGTGGGTGCAGGACCGCGCGGGGCTGCGCTGCGCTTCCGCGTCGCGCTTAGGCTTCCCTGGGGCCCGGAGGGCTCGCTTCCGTGACTCCGTTCGGCGGGAAGGGGGCGCCCGCGCCCCGCAGGCCAAGGTGGCGCGCCAGAGAGGACCTGGGGGGGCGATCCAAGCTTGGAGGGGCCGCCTGGGGTGTCTTCTCCTCCCCGGAGCCGCAAAGAGCTTCAAGGAGCAAAGGGGCGGGATCGAGGCCCAGACTCACGCTGCCAATAGTGGTCTAACTCATCTACTCGTCTGAAAAGTGGGGAGAACCAGCCTGATCCGGAGAAATCGGGCCAGAGAGTGCGAGGACAGGGAGGCCTGTCCACGCGTTGGCCCTTCCCCCGTGCATCACCTCCTGGGAGTTTTTGGCGTCCAAGACCTGTCGACCTCGCTCTCCTCCCTGCCGCCTCTGCAACCGCCCCACCGCACCTCCCCCGACAACCTTACAGTATTTTTTTTTTTTTTTCTTTTAACAATAGCAACCATCCTTGAGCTCAGGCTAGATCCAGGCCTTCTGGTGAGCACTCCGCCTAGGGAAAAAAAAATCACTGAATCATGACCACAGCCCAGACCAGCAGAAGAGGAAACTGGAGTTCAGAGGCCAAGGATGTCACCCAGGAACACACAGCTGTCAAGCGATGATGCTGAAGTCCTACCCCATTGGCCTCTGAGCACTTGATCTGCAGGGGAGCCTTGTTTTTGATCCCCAGTCCCTGATAACAGAGCTTCTCTCCTACTGGGCACTCAATAAGGATTTGTTGAACAAATGGTGGGTTATCTCCTTGTTTGTCGGAGGGGGTGTAACACCAGAGAGGCTGTGAGGCTGAACTGAGATGGCGTGTGTAAACACCTGGCACTGTACTTGGACCACTGGGAGCGTCTCGTAGAAGCTGCTGCCAGTGCCTCTCCAACTTGACAGTGTGCAGGAATCACCTGAGAACCTGCTACAAATGCAGATTTGCAAGCAGATGGGCCTACAATTCTGCACTTCTAACAAACTCCTGGAGATGGCCACGCCCCCGATCACTCTGCACCGTGCAGGCCTAGTCCCTCTCCTTGGCCTCAAGCCCAAGCCCACAAGGGGGAGCCACTGCACTAATTCCCAGTTTAGTCTGCACGTCCTCCGCTGCTGCTGCTGCTGCTGCTAAGTCACTTCAGTCGTGTCCGACTCTGTGTGACCCCATAGACGGCAGCCCACCAGGCTCCGCCGTCCCTGGGATTCTCCAAGCAAGAACACTGGAGTGGGTTGCCATTTCCTTCTCCAATGCATGAAAGTGAAAAGTGAAAGAGAAGTCGCTCAGTCATGTCCAACTCTTAGCGTCCTCTGCTGCTGCTGCTAAGTCGCTTCAGTCATGTCCGACTCTGTGCGACCCCAGAGACGGCAGCCCACCAGGCTCCCCCGTCCCTGGGATTCTCCAGGCAAGAACACTGTCGTGGGTTGCCATTTAAAGAGCCTTAATTACTGGCAGGTGTGGGAAGGGAGGTCCTACCTCCCAGAGAATCTGACAGAATTGGTCTGGGGTCTGGCCTTGCCATCGCGATTTTAAGGCCTTCCACTATGGCTCAGACTGTAAAGAACCTGCCTGCAGTGCAGGAGACCCAGGTTCGATCTGAGTCGGGAAGATCCCCTGGAGCAGGGAATAGCTACTCACTCCAATATTCTTGCCTGGAGAATTTCATAGACAGAGGATCCCAGTGGGCTACAATCCATGGGGTCACAAAGAGTCGGACACGACTGAGTGACTGACACTTTCACTATGCAGCCCAGGCTAGACCTGCTGCCCTGGCGGGGCAGTAAGTGAGCAAGGGGGTCTGAAGTTCGCCCAGTACACGTGTGGAGGACCGAATGTGTGGAGGCTGCAGGCTGAGTCACCAGCCAGGAGGCTGAGCCAGGTGAGATTACAACGATCTTGGCTAGGGTGGGGCCTGCAATCAATACCAATTCCTCAATAGCTCCCCACCCCTTGGCGTACTGCCCTAAAGAGGGGTGAGGCTGAGGACTGGCTGGCGGAGCGTGCTTGCCAAGTACCCTGGGAGGTGTGTGCTAAGGAGGGGAATCTGTTTTCAGGGCAGCAGAGTGTGGGAGGCCGGCAGGGAGCTGGCTTGATGGGCTGCTCACAGCCTGTTTGGTTCTATGTGACAGGCTGTGACCCTGGACACAGGCCAGTCCAGCTGGCCCCATCCTCACCCCTTGAACTGCCTGCTTCGCCTGCAGTAACAACTGTACAATTAGTTTCTTGACCCCCCCCCCCTCGCTCCCCACCAAATCTACACCTTATGGCACAGTAGCCTTTTGTTATGGCACAGTAATCTAACAAACTTGGAAGTGAAGCCCAGGGGGTTGTGTAACTTGCCAGGATCACGCAGAAACCCAGGTCCAGGTCCAAAGTCGTATTTCCCTCTCACCACAGTGCCTCTGCCCAGGCTCTGTGCACGCGTGAAGCTTCTCAGTCATGTCCGATTCTGTAACCCCATGAATTGCAACACACCAGGCTCCTCCGTCCATGGGATTATCCCAGCCTGAATACTGGAGTGGGGTGCCATTTCCTCTTCCAGGGGAACTTCCCGACCCAGGAATCAAATCTTCGTCTCCTTCATCCAGATTCTTTACCACTGAGCTACCTGGGAAGCCCCTCTGTCTCTTTCCTTTGGCTAAAATGCTGGTCCCAGCAGCTGATGCTGGGAAAGATTGAAGGCGGGGGGAGAAGGGGATGACAGAGGATGAAATGGTTGGATGGCATCACCGACTCGATGGATGTGAGTTTGAGCAACCTCCAGGAGTTGGTGATGGACAGGGAGGCCTGGCGTGCTGCAGTCCATGGGGTCGCAAAGAGTCGGATGCGACTGAGCGATTGAACTGAACTTCCTTGCTGCTTAGCCAAACTCCACCCAACGCCAAGGCTGAGCTCAAACCTCAGCTGGCCTTGCATTCCTTTTGAGGCCTTGGAGAGCTCCTGCAACTCTGGTCTGTAGCTGACCTGGGCACGTCACACCACCTCGCCCTGCTGCTCTGTGAGCCACGTCTCCTGGCTCAGCTGTGAGGGCTCCAAGGTCGGGGGCCACATGTGTCTTTCCGTGGGCCCTGGACCTCAGGAAGCATTTGGTGCTGCCAGGACGGGGCCTGGGGTGAGGCAAGGAAGGTGCCTACGGTGCAAAATTTAAGGAGGTGTTCAGGCTTGGGGTCGTGTGAATGCTTCTGCTGGCACCAGCTGAGGGGAGGCTGAGGAAAGCGGACACAGGTGCTGTTGAGCCCTAAAGTCTGAAGGTGCCACCAAACAGCATAATCCGCTTTCTAGAACTCTCTCCTAGTGTGCTGGGTGTTGGGAGTGAAACTTATCAACCCATATACTGTGCCTCTATCAACAGTTCTGTTTAACATGAAGGACTCTTGCCATGCCCTTCTCCAGGAGCACTTTCTTCCCTTGATTAAAAAAAATCAGTGCGAGAGACATTCACGCCCAGGTATAAGCTCTCCCATATTTCTCAATGCCCTGCTGTGAATGGGGCCGGAGGCCAGTCCTGCCACTGTGCAACGGGCAGCACAGGGGCTTCAGAGTGTGACTGAGCCTGGAGAACGCCTCAAGAACACAGCAGGACAAACTTCCAAATACATCCGCACTAGACAGACAAGCATCGGCTTGAGGCTTTACAAAACGTCTTTGAAGTTACCCTGGCCCACCTGGCCTCACTGACAATCAGTGACCATCAGTGAAAGCACCGCGTCTGACCCAGGCCTGGGGCTGCCTTTTCTGCTGTGGGTATCCTGGGCTGTTGGCTTGGGTGGTCCACTGCCCTTCTTCTGTGTGTCTTGCTTAAGTGAACCCTCAGTTGCGTCTCCCAAGCAGCCCAGTGACAGGCGGGAAGCCCCGAAGCCTTGCTGGAGAACAGAGGAGTCAGAATGACTCGTGCTCTGTGGGGACCACCTGGCCTCCAGAAACAGGCTTTCCTGCATGTCGAACAGGACGCAGGGCCTACCGAAGATGCAGTGTATTTGTGGGTGTCTTTTGGCGTCTTCTCTTCCCTGACTCTGGGGTGACATGAATTTGTTATCAGGGCTGAGCAGAGATGGCAATTTCAGCTCAGCTCTCCCGAGGGGTATTAGGGTTTTCCTATCAGCGGGCAGGAATACGTCTGGGCTTTCTGGCCAGGACTCGGGAGCTGCCATGCTCTCTGCCCTGGATGAAGGATGGGCTCCAGGCCAAGCACTCCCATCTGCCCAGCCAGCAGTCCAAGGCTTGTGGGTGCCTCCGGAGAACAGAGGCCCTGGCCCACCTCTGTTATACAAACATTTACCAGAACTAGCGAGCAGTCTCCCAGGGCCCCTGCAATGCCTGAGATGAAGTGAGGTTTTAGGAAAAGTAAAGGCAGCTATTTTTACTCTCCTGCTCACCAGCCACTCCGACAGCCTCATCCCAAACGCTCATCATTCGACCTGACTCACGCGGGCTGGCCTCGGGATCCCACTTTCAGTTTTTATTCCCTTTCATCTCCTAAGAGCTCCCACCCACTCCCTGTGTCACCCCGCAGGCTTCTCTCTCTCTTTCTCGTCTCCTCCAGATGCTGTAAATCTGAGGCAGGACCCACACAGCCTGTTCGTTCAAGCAGTTCTCTCGTGTCTTGCATAACCATCCTCCAGAAAGAGATGGGAGCACCATGTGCTGTAAGAACGGAGGAGGAATTCTGAGAGGAAAAAGCCAAAGTGCTCACAGAGTCCAGGGATCCACAAAACACCTCCTTCCAGGAAACCAGTTAAGAGGCTGGGTTGAGATTTGCTCTCTTCCCATTAGCTGTCAATGAGATTTTGTAGAAGATGGTGTTAATTATTCCAAGCAAAGGACAGCCCTTCAGGGGTGGGATGCCATCATGTGAGTCCCACTGCTGGGCTTCTGTGCATGGAAGCTACCTTGCTCTCTGGAGCAACTGAAAAAACACTTCAGAGATATCTTTTTTTTTTTAATACTTCACCATAATCTCAGCATGTAGAGTAGACCAAACATCTCCTCTTCTCTTCTAATGAAGGAAACAGATAAAGCTGCTTCCTGCTGCCTCTTTCTCTCCAGCTACTCTGGAGAGAGTACTACTCTTGTTCCGTGTCATCCAGGCAGACCTCATCTCGTCTCTAAGACCCCTCCCGGTGGGGTCCAGACACCACCGGGTCCAGAATAAAGTCCTGACAAAGTACCACCATATCTGCACAGTCTATGACTATTTACCACTAAAATAACAGTAAATCAACCTAAGAGGCTCCTTATAAAGCATGCAGCAACATCCACTGTCTCAAAAGAGGCTTCCTAGCACGGTGCACAGAGCAGAGTACCACACAGGTTCAGGGGAGGCAAAGGGAGTGGGCCAGAAGAAAAAGTGTTAAAGGCTGTGGGTAGAGAAATCCAGAACAAAATAAAACATAAAATCCTGTTAAGTGTCCTTCATTTCAGAGGAAATTCCAATTTGCAGCTGACTGATAGGAAAGGACACAATTTGATTTCAGTTCAGTCATTCTGTCGTGTTCGACTCTGCGAACCCATGGACTGTAGCACGCCAGGCCTCCCTGTCCATCACCAGCTCCCGGACTTTACTCAAACTCAAGTCCATTGAGTCGGTGATACCATCCAACCATCTCATCCTTTGTCATCCCCTTCTTCTCCCACCTTCAATCTTTCCCAGCATCAGGGTCTTTTCAAATGAGTCTGTTCTTTGCCCTATTATTCTCCTTTGGGGCTAATATTTCTTCATCTGAGCAGTCTTTTATATGGGAATGAGTGAATCCATGCGAGCTCCAACCAGGTAATCAAAATCAAAGCAGCCTGGCAAAACGCTTCTCCCAGCCACATATGACAAGTTTAAAATCTGATAGAATGCTTTAAAATCAACTAAGCACTAGGAACCTGCTTTGTGGGCACCCCAGGGTTTTCTTTATAATTTAACAGATTACAGGCGGTCTCTGACTTAGGGTTTTCCGGCTCTACAATGGTGCGAAAGAGATGGGCCTTCTGTAGAGAACCTACTTGGAATTCTGATCTCTTCCCTGGCCGAGTGATGTGCGGTAGAGTCCTATGTCCTCATGGTGGGCAGCTCCCGCTCAGCCACGCCACTGCGAGGGTCAACAACCGATACACTCACCACCATTCCCTACTCAAGACAGCTGCTCTGTTTTCACTTTCAGTGCAACAATCAACAAACTACGTGAGCTATCCACAGTCAAAAATGCACGTGATACACCTAACCTGTTAGCACGGTGGCTCAGATGGTATAGAATCTGTCTACAATGCTTGTGTGAGATGAGCTCGCCCAGCCGCAGGCCAATGTGTGTGCTCTGAGCACATTTAAGGGAGGCTGGGCTAAGCTATGATGGTTCAGTAGATTAGGTGGATCACATGCATTTTTGACTTAGGGTATTTTCAACTTATGATAGGTTTATCAGGATGGAACCCCACGGTAAATTGAGAAGAGCTGTTATTATCAGATAACATACCATCAGGCTCGCTGTAATACAGTCAGAGATCTTACATGTAGTTACAGCTGGGAAGCACCCCAGAGAGGACAACTTCCGATTCTCCATTATTCCACTGAGAGGAGGGATGCCTATCCAAAGTCAGCCGGCCGATGAGGGACAGATTCGAGGTGCACGCAGGGCTCTGGACCCCACCGCACCAGGCCACGCTCTACAGTGATGCCCCAAGGGACGTGGATGAAGCGGACACGCTTGAAACAGGCTAGCGTCTCCACACACAGGAATCACGCCAAAGGGCTAAGAGCAACAGTGAGAGTGACCCAGCTCTCCCGAGCCTCTTGGGATCCACTCTGGGCTCCCGTGTCTCTGGATTCCATCTCTTATGGGAGGCTGGTTCTCTGTTTCAGGAGGGGCCGCTTCCAGCCATATTTTGAAAAGTTACTTAAAAATTGTGTAGGTTAGGAATAATGCTGTAAGAATTAAGACTATGACAATCCTTCAGGACTTTAAATGAGGATAAGTTTCTTATTTTTCCAGTGACTTAAAAAAATCCCAGGAGGGGTGTCCTGACTGGTCTCAGGACAGGGAAGACTCGACAGATTTCCCCACTGAGACTCCGTAGGTGAATTTTGAGGAGGAGCAGAGCCTCAGGAATCAACTCAGAGAGCATGAACGAAAAGGCATGGAGAGGCACTCGTTAAGGACCTCCCTGTAGTAGAAAGATCTTTACTTAATGTGGCTTTAGTTTATCCCAGTAGACAACTACAGTGGTTTTGTCATTTAAAAATTCCGTCTGTGAAAGTATCATATCAGATGGAAGAAATCATTGGACCGTATTCTCTTTTCTCCTCCCAACCTACCCAATATAAACCCTCCATGACTCTAGAGAATAATGTCAAACCACTTATTTATCTTAAGAGTGCCTGCATCGCCTTTAAGTTCTGAACAGTGAAGTTCCACAAGTTCAGTGTCTAATCTCAACATCCCCATATATTTTGAGTATATGCGTATGAAACCTTTATCAATTGAACATTTACTCTTGATTTCAGTGTTTTAAGCAGTTATAAACCCCAAAGGCCAAATAGTTTTCAAGTAAGTGACTTTTATTTTTCTCTGACGTTTCACAGTCAATTTCTACAAAACTTCATACTTCCTCAAAAGAATTCACATTTGGTAAAGAAACCTCTACCGTAAAGAATTCATAGCTGGAAAGACACTTCAATATATGCACGAGAGTTACTGTTCTGCCAAAAGAATCAAAGTCAGACAATACCATAATCAATAAAAGCAAGGAGAGTGTAATAAATTACAAATGTCACCAAACTCCATTCCCATAACCAATTGAATCAGCAGCTTTTTCTAGATGTGCTTCAACACCGCCAACACCATCTTGCCAAAACTTAAGGGTTGGTGTAAGTTAAGAACGGCCTTCAGAAAACAACAGCTTTTCCACAGAACTTCAGATGAGATCAGGTCATGCGTCAGGAAGACCGGGACTACTTACAGCCGCGTGAAGCCAACACAGGTCCTTCCGGTCAACTCCGAGGTTCCTCCACTGTTGAGCTGGCTTCTGGCCCCACACGTCCGCTAGCCTCGGTGGATGTCTCTTTGATGGACCAGCTTTTCTAACTGGCCTCATCTGCTTACTCCTCCACTAGGGAAAGAATAGCCATGCCAACAGCCTAGAGGGACTCACCGCGCCAAGTTACAAGATCAGAGAGGAGCCAGGGTGGGTGCTGCTTCTCCCTGCCACTCGGCAACGAGCACTGCTGATGGCTTTCGGTGTCTTCTGCCTGACAGGAGGGAAGTGCAAACCTTCAGCTAGGAAGAAGAGTGCAAGACGCGTACGGCTCCACAGGGGAGTTTTCCGATGGCGTAAATTTGGTTCTCAGCAAGTGTGTTCAGATTTTTGACTCAGTAAGACTCATGCCTGGTGCCCAGGCTGTTCTGAATGCACCTGTTTCTATGGCTTTGCTGCCAAACATATTCTGCCAAAAAGGAAGCTTCCTAGCATGGTGTGCAGAGCGGAGCTGCAGTAGCACCACACAGATGGAGGGGGGGCAAAGGGAGTGGGCCAAGAGAAAAAATATTAAAAGCAGCTGAGCTTGCTTAAAGACCTATTTGCTCCAATTTCTCAAACTCTTCTGGAAAGCACATGGCAGGTACTAATTCTGCATTGATCAGGAGAGTCTAACAGAGTTTACTGGGTTGTTTATTTCTAAACTGCATTTGAGAACAAAATGCAGGCAATTCGAAGCCTTGTAATTTTAAAACTATACGAAGAGCTTCTAGCCTTGGAAGAACTTCAAGACCATTTTCCTTGCAGAAAAAATGAAGTTGGTCATACAGGATTTCTTAGGATTTTCAAGAGAATGAAACTTTTTAAATGGGAGCATAAGAAGTTGGCAACTTTACAACCCAGAAATCTGGTTTACAATGAAGCTGAAAACATGTGTAATACCTGCAAGTCCTCATAATACTCTGTTTCTAGATGGACTTCACAGAACCCACTATACCTCTGGCTTTACTGCCAAAATCCAACCCATAAAAGAAACATGGAAGACTGCTCCACATCACTGTGACATCAGACAAATGAAAGCTCTGGATGGGGAAAGAAAATGGGTAACAAGAACGTTTTCCAATTTTTTGTAGACTTGTATGTCATAACCTTGCAATGATTTTAATTCAAAGTTAATCAAGCTTAATAATATTTTCTTTCTTTTTTTGTAAAAACAAGAGGGGAAAAAAAGTGGTAGCAGAGGGCTGACTTGGATTACACAATTGGAAACTATGAAGCTGTCTTTAAGATTTTCACATATAAAACAGGTTGCATTGTTTCAAAAGAAGAGAGAAAAAAAAGGCATAAATTACTAGAATCTTCCAGCTCCTAACCGAGAGATGCTAGCCATTTCTCCTTTCTTTAGACTCTATGAGTCAAAAACGCAGTTCATCAACTGTAGCTCCAGATGGTCCTAATTCCATTCTATACTTTACAAATCTGAAGTATTTCGCCTACCAGTTTAAGAAAAATCTGGCTTATGATTAAAGTGTAAGAGTTAACAGTGCTACTCTTTCTCTTTGACTTTCAAGTTTAAAAAAACAAAGCTTTAAGTGATTAAGTGCTTGCATCCGAAGAGCAATCTGTGCCAAAGCATTTCAGGTTTCTGCCAAAGGGCACAGGGCCTTGTGGAAGGCAAGCGCCCTCCTCTTACATTTTCGTCTGTGACTGAGGCCTTCAGGGGAAGATCCATGAAGGGCTCCTGCGTCACCTGCTCCCTGACTCGACAGGTGCTGCTCTGTGCACCCGTCTGCGTCACTGCACCCTCGATCACGGCTGGTGACTGGGGTGGCGGGAGGCGACAGCCAGCAGGGGCCCGCACCATCACCTCTCACACTCTGCCCCACGAGCCATCAAACTGCCTGCGGGCTGAGGAAGAGGGGCTCGAGGGCACCCAAACCTGAGGTCCTCGCTGGAACAGAGACACAGGTAAACTGTGCATAGGCCACAGGTTAAGACAGCAGCCAGGTCCTGGCATGCAGCTTCGTAAGTGAACCAACGAACAGTCTGAGTTTAAAAGGAAAAGATCTTATGTAAGCTTTGGGAAACAGGCGTAGGTAACAGTGTAAGAGTTAAAAAGAAGCACTCAAGTAACAGGAAAATATGCCTTCAATGTTACATGTCTGGCTGCTCAGAGAATGCTTCCAGGTCACTGCCGGTATGACCTGACCCTGACGTTAAAGACGCCTGCAGCCTGGCCCAGGCCTGAGGAGCCCTGCTCTTAGTGGCCTCTATGAAGAGCCGGGTCTGCTCCTTGAGCTGGTCGAGTTCCACCTGAGTTGCCTGGTTCTGGCGAATCAACTCCTTGGTTTTCAAAGTGATCTCCAGCAAGCCGGACTTGTGCAGGACGACCAGGGTATTCTGAAAGCGCCTGTGCTTGCTCTGCCGCTGCTCTGGAAAGCTACCTGGGCTGCGGCAGAAGTGCTCGGCGGCCCACAGCGTGGAGCTGTAACTGGCTGCCGGCGGGGACAGCGGGGAGCTGCTCTCCACCCCGTGCAGGGTACTATCTGACGCGCAGACGGGGCTGGCGGGGGAGGCAAAGGTCAGGCTGGGAGCTTTAGCCACGTGGCTGCTGGAAACTGGCTGCAGAGTCTGTGGACTGCCACCCGCCACCAGGGAGGGCACGCCCTGCAGAGCCGAGTCCTCGGCAAGCTTGGTGCCGGGGGGCGCGGGGGTCGGGGGCTGTGGGGGGCCAGCACCGGTCTTGGTTGGCTCGCGAGCAGACAGGCCAGGCCCCAGTCTCTCAGTACAGACCTTCTTCTGCATGCCGCCTTCTCCTCGTTCTTCTGCGCTGCGGGAAGGGCCCCTTTTGCCAGGGTGAGGGGCTATTTTGGTGTAAGAATTGAGAATGGGCAAGTAGTTCCTGGAGTCCGACTTTTTCTCACCAGCGTGACACGGGCTGACAGGAGGCGGGACGGGCGGATGAAGGAACAAGAGCTGTGGCTGGGCAGAGATCACTTCAAAGGAGGGCTGGACAGTCCACGACTGGAGCTGGGAGGAGCTGCTGCCCTGCAGACACAGGGAAAGAGGGGCAAACTGCTCATTACCCGTGCTGTCCACGGGGCAAAGCAAACATTCAGATGGACAGACAAAGCTTCCCACACACGGGGCAGCGCTTCTTGATAAGACTCGAGAGGAAAGCGATTTCAATATTCACTTGGGTCTGATATCGTAGATTTTCTCTCTTAAGGGAAAACTGGAGGAAATGGCTATCTTTATTCAAGTGCTGTCACTCAAGAAAAAGAAAAGCGTAGGTAGCTGAAGCAAGACATTGTCACGGTCATAACTGAGGCAATAAAAGTACGGACGGTACGATTTGCTGGCATCAATTAAAACGTGCTTGTCTCAATACCATCATGTGACTTTACACCAAAGTCAAGTCTTCCTTTAGTTACTTGTGGAATCTCTCTTACATGGAATCCACTTTTGATTAAAAAGTTACGTATTTTTTAAAAAGTTCCCTACTGTCGGGAGGCCACATCTGCTTCTACGGCAGTGACCCTCACCAACCACAGAGCTCTGCCAGGCAGCAACAGCCGCCACCTGGCGCTTCCATGCTGTGTGACTTTACATGGCTGTCTCAGTATTCTCCTGTCTTTGGGCCTGGCTGGAAGCACAGCTCTCCTCACTGAAATGAGGAGACTTGAGAATAAAGTCATAAACACCTGAGGCCAGGCAGAGAGAGCCCTGACAGAGGCTCTCCCCCTTGGTGGAGTCACATGATTTATCTGCGGAAAGTGATGGACCCTGCTCTCACGTGGGCACCTGATTTGCACGCATTTCAGCTCCTTAGATACCTGGTTAGGAACTCTTAGCCAAGTTCAACTACACTTCATCTCCTGTGCAAAGGGTGGGATGACCTAGAAAGTCCATTCTGGACTCCTCTTGGTGTTCAAATATACTCTGAGAGGTGCTGCAATAACAAGCAAGCAATGCTGGGCCCAGCAACCACACTCCCCCAGCAGAGGAGATACAGAAATCAGGAGTCTTTCAAAGAAGAGATCAGCCCAGTGCAGCTCAGCCAAAAGCAAAACTTCAGGCTGTCCCCTTGGTCAATCACACCACAGGGGTTGACCTCCAAGGCAAATAGACCCAGAAAATACCCAATTCATTGCTCTCCCAAGGTTACTCTTTCTAGTGCTGCTGTTATGCCCAGTGACTTAGTCTGTTTGTCCGAATTATTAGATTTGTACAAGGTTACCACTCTTGTTGAAATCATCTAAAGGAATACTAGACAAGATTTTAGACTTGCACAGGATCTCAGAATCATTTCACATAAGGCCTCATGTTAAAGATGAGGAAACTGAAGTCCATGGTGAGGAAATAATTTGTGTGTAAGAAGACACTGACAGAACTGGAATCAGACTCACAAGAGAAAAATACCTAAAACCAAGCAGCAATAATTAAGACACTATATAATAAGCAAAGATTTTTAAAATTTGGAATGTCCTGGAATTCTAGCATATGTGAAAACACAAAACTCCTAGACTGCTCCATCAGGTCAGTCTGCCCCCAAGCCTCCTGTCTCCTGATCAAGCCTTCCCAGTGGGTCTTTATCCTGAAGATGACGGCTCTGCTGGTCCCGCCTCCTCACCAGCAACTGCAGGCTGTTGGCTGTTCTCCGCCTTTCGGAGCTACCACAACACCCACAACAAAAAACACAGATGCCTACGAAAGAGTGACAAGGGGGCCGGAGAGGAAGGCAGAGAGGAAGAGCAGGAGGCGGGAGTCCTGAGGAGCACCAGTGGGGCCTGAACAACCTCATCTGAGCTCCATTTCATGTTCTCAAATCTCCTCGTCTCAGTGAGGAGAGCCGTGCTTCCAGCTGAGATATGATTTGTCAAAGCAAATATCTTCAAATTCTTTTTCCAAACTCACCAGGTTACCTCGTTGAAAATCAGTTTGAGTTGCTCAGCAATAACTAGGTAAGAGTTAAGACATTAGGGTTTCCTGTCAGGCAACAGCTATGTTCTTCCATCTAAGGTGGGAAGGTCACCTACACACAGCCAGACTGCAAACTTCACTAGCTTCAAGCAGCCTCATTAACAGAACCACGAGAGGACTAGTCTGTTTCAGAGCAAAGCAAGATAAGGTTACATGTTCTTTTAACTAAGTTCATACGACTGAGTTCTCTGACTCAAACACTGGGGTTAAGCTTAGATCTTCTATCTAAATCTTTTCTTTCATATCTAGATAATAACCACATAATTTGCATAGTTATGTAATAAAACCTAAAACAAGGTACTATTCAATTCTATGGCAATGCTGTGTGGAGTCTGCTGGGAGAGCCATACCTATACCAAAGAGTTGCTTTTTCGCTAATGACATAGCTCTGGCTGACTACTAAGAAAATGCTCAGAATATAACATGAGAAACAGGGAAATTGCCTCTACTTCTCAAAGTCCCCAGGGAAATTCAAACAAAAAAAAAGAGCCTCTTGCTTCAACCCTAAACTCTGTCATATCTTAGATGTACTATGGAAGTTAGGGCATTTCTGCTTGGTTCCTTTAAACATGACTAAGGTACTCCAGACACCTTTGGACAAATGAGGGGTGCAGTCTTACTGTCTGGAAAACGAGAGTACATGTCCTGACCCTTGTACTCCTTTTTTCAATCCAGGTCAGTAGCTAAAAGGCCGCACCCTCTTCCCAGGAGAGCAGCGCGTGTTGGTGTGGTTTCTGGTGGTCTGCTTCTCAAACCCCTCCTTGGCAGAAAGAAACTCTGTACACAGGAAGCTCAGAAACTTGAGTGTGCCACGAAGTGGTGAGCGCGCGGTCCTCCTCACCTGTTTGACCAGCACGTTCTTCATGACCACCATGGGGGACAGTGTTGGGAAGGCTCCGCTCGCCGGCTTGGAGCTCGGCCTTGGCCTGTCCTCTCGGCTCCAGCCTAAGGCGCTCAGCATGTCCTCGGACTCCATCTGCTCGGCCGAGCTCAGGCATTCTGAGCCCCCATCTGCTGGGCAGAGAAACAGTCAGTTCACTCAGACTCCCAATCAGTCCTCCTGGGGAGCCACAGAGGCCCTGAAATCGAATGGAACATTTGCGACCCGTGCTTTTGAGAGTTCTTCCAGCATGTCTAGCTTTCATGAGATTCTCAATGGGATGCATAACTCTCTCTCCCACCCCAAGAGATTAAGGATCACTCACTAGGACAGCAGACTTCCGCTCTAACTCTCTTACAGACAAAAGCCAGCATCAGTCAGGGCTCATGTGAAAGTAACCATCACCGGTCTGCAGAAGTGGGTAAAGGCTTCAAAGTTAGCTCATTACTTTTAAGAATCTGTGGTTGAAAAGGGAGAGGAGTGTGCATGGAACCTGAGAAAAGATGAAGATCTTTAGAGGCTCTAGGCACCACATGATGTAATAACAACAAAAACAAGTAACAATAAAACCCCAAGATTTACCACTTTGCTGAAACTAAAACAGATGCCTCCTAAGTTTCCTAATTGTGAAAGCCTGGATAAGTTCATCAAGCTGAGGCTTACGATGTCTTTCTTTGTTCTCCTCCTCCACCCAGTTAAGCACCTCTTTTGTTAGTGTCCTGAATGCATGCTGAGTGTGCCTACTGGGGATCCTGTACAACGGGTGATGGAAAGATTCTCTCCGCGGCCAAGAAAAGAAGGTTGCTCTACGTGACATCCATAAAGAAAGGACTTAATTAGTTCCTTGCTGGAGTAAACCAAGAGACTGCCAGTGAGGAGGCTGGGAATACCCTAGATGCTCGTCAAAAATCTCAGTGTCGTCTGGATGAGGCAAGACTGGAATGTGACTATAATTTAGAAGAGTGCAACTGTCAACACTTGCCTTTAATCAGATTCTCCAGAGATGCTTTTCAGAAATTATGGGTCTTGGGGCCTTCCCCTCAATCTATGGAATTGATTTAGCTGGTGTCCAGGCACACGTATTTTCACAAAGCACCACAAGTAATCCAGATGTGCACCTTTAGTTAAGAGCTATTGGGCCAGAAACAAAGAACTTCAGAAGAAAAGGATGTACCTAGTACATGTATCTTGTTTTCTATGCAAATGCCATTCTGCATGAAAAGGAAACCAGAGCTCCTTGGAGAAATGGCTGATGTCTTTGGCAGGGAAGCCTAGACATCTTACTGTCCCAGAAAGCAAGGAAGCGCTCAAACACAAATGCGAGACAAGTCAAAGACACGGGTGCCATCTAGAAGGGACCCCCACTGACCCAATGTGGGACAACCTGGTATCAGAAAGAATACTGATAACGGGTTGACAAACCAAATCAGAAAAGAATTCTGTGAATCCAGTGATGCTCAAAAAAGGGGCAGAGAAGTGTTTCCTTAAAGAAGATCAACAGCTAGTAAAATGTAAAGGAATGATACAGAATTAGATCACCATTTTTCAAACCACAAATTTAATAACTGGTTTAGGTAAGCATCATCAGTGGATGCAAAAACCACTGGTCAAGAGATTGTTGGCAAACAGGAGAATCACACAATCTCAAAGTATCATCCCATAAACTGCTTATTAATTACAAAGAGAAAAGAGTACTTTCATAATAAAGAAATAAGGTCTACAATTACCCCCTTAATCAGAGCATCACCAAGAATAAGACAAACCTAGCTCATCTCACACGCTAGTAAAGTAATGCTCAAAATTCTCTAAGCCAGGCTTCAGCAATACGTGAACCGTGAACTTCCTGATGTTCAAGCTGGTTTTAGGAGAGGCAGAGGAACCAGAGATCAAATTGCCAATATCCGCTGGATCATGGAAAAAGCAAGAAAGTTCCAGAAAAACATCTATTTCTGCTTTACTGACTATGCCAAAGCCTTTGACTGTGTGGATCACAATAAACTGTGGAAAATTCTTCAAGAGATGGGAATACCAGACCACCTGACCTGCCTCTTGAGAAATCTGTATGCAGGCCAGGAAGCAACAGTTAGAACTGGACATGGAACAACAGACTGGTTCCAAATAGGAAAAGAAGTACATCAAGGCTGTATATTGTCACCCTGCTTATTTAACTTATATGCAGAGTACATCATGAGAAACGCTGGGCTGGAAGAAACACAAGCTGGAATCAAGATTGCTGGGAGAAATATCAATAACCTCAGATATGCAGATGATACCACCCTTATGGCAGAAAGTGAAGAGAAACTAAAAAGCCTCTTGATGAAAGTAAAAGAGGAGAGTGAAAAAGTTGGCTTATAGCTCAACATTCAGAAAACTAAGATCATGGCATCTGGTCCCCATCATTCCATGGGAAATAGATGGAGAAACAGTGGAAACAGTGTCAGACTTTATTTTTTGGGGCTCCCAAATCACTGCAGATGGTGACTGCAGCCATGAAATTAAAAGATGCTTACTCCTTGGAAGGAAAGTTATGACCAACCTAGACAACACATTAGAAGGCAGAGACATTACTTTGCCAACAAAGGTCCGTCTAGTCAAGGCTACAGTTTTTCCAGTAGTCATGTATGGATGTGAGAGTTGGACTGTGAAGAAGGCTGAGTGCCAAAGAATTGATGCTTTTGAACTGTGGTGTTGGAGAAAACTCTTGACAGTCCCTTGGACTGCAAGGAGATCAACCCTGGGATTTCTTTGGAAGGAATGATGCTAAAGCTGAAACTCCAGTACTTTGGCCACCTCATGTGAAGAGTTGACTCATTGGAAAAGACTCTGATGCTGGGAGGGATTGGGGGCAGGAGGAGAAGGGGACAACAGAGGACGAGATGGCTGGATGGCATTACTGACTCGATGGACATGAGTCTGAGTGAACTCCGGGAGTTGGTGATGGACAGGGAAGGCTGGTGTGCTGCGATTCATGGGGTCGCAAAGAATCGGACATGACTGAGCGACTGAACTGAACTGAACTGAGGAGTCACCTCATGTGTTGCAATGAGAAGGATATAACATCAAAAATTTAGTTTTCTATTTAAAAAATGTTTATTCTAATACTGGGGAAGCTACCAGAGAAGTCCAGCGTGAAACATCCTACAAAACAACAGGCCTAACTCATTTAAAGATGTCGATTTCACGAAAAAAAAAAAAGAAAGGGAAGACAAGGGAACTGTTCTAGACTAAGATCGAAAAGACAGGAAAATGAAATGCACAACCTTCAATTGAGTTCTGCACCCAAAATAAGCAAATATACAAAAAAGACTTAACAGTTATAAAGGATATTATTGAGACAATGTGAAAAATCTAAATATGGACTATAGCTAATTAATAACTGCCAATTACATCACATCCCAAGGTAACTGAGGGATAACTCCAGCAGGGATGACACCATTGGCACCTGGCCCAGAAGTGGCTGGAGGCCTTCACTGGGACCACCTTCTGGGGCATATGAGTCTGAGTATTTTTAAGACTGACTTATGTCTGAACAGCACAAAACTTCTTAAGGCACTGCTGCATTGAGAATAGGAAACTTTCAGAAAAACTACCCAGACTGTGCAACATGCTACAAAACAGCTGGCCTGATGGAGCTGAAGTTGTCAGAGGAAGTACCAAAATGGCCACAGTATTGAGAATAACAGGAGGTGGGATTATGGTTAACATTTATTTTCTTCTCTGCATGTACCTAAACTTCTAAGCTTCTACAATGAGCATATATTACCTTCATGATATTAAAAAAAAACACCCCAATATGATATTAAGACAGAGAAGGCAATGGCACCCCACTCCAGTACTCTTGCCTGGAAAATCCCATGGATGGAGGAGCCTGGTGGGCTACAGTCCATGGGGTCGCCAAGAGTTGGACACGACTGAGCGACTTCACTTTCACTTTTCACTTTCATGCATTAGAGAAGGAAATAGCAACCCACTCCAGTGTTCTTGCCTAGAGAATCCCAGGGATGGGGGAGCCTGGTGGGCTGCCGTCTATGGGGTCACACAGAGTTGGACACGACTGAAGCGACTTAGCAGCAGCAGCAGCAGGCCTGCAAAGTTTCCCAAACCTGTTTGATCACAGGCATCACCAGAGACACTTGTAAAAATAGGAAACCCACACTCCAGACCCTCCCCGCAGACCCTCAATGTCACATCTCCAGGAGAGGGGCCTGGTGTTTTTTAACAAATGCCTCAGATGAGCCTTATGATGAGGCAAGCTTGAAAAACAACGCGAAAAGATTGAGACGAAAAACCCAAAGAGCTAACTGGCCCTAACTTTCCTGAACTGTACTTATTCTAATCCCTGACCCGGTGCTCTACTCCTCTCAGAGCAACAATCTATTGATAACCTGGCTTCTCCTGCAGCTTCAAAATTTACAAATCTAAGGGTGAGAGAGTTCAGAGTTCCTAAGAGCTGCATTTCTCACTATAAATTCATAAATCGACAAGATGGACTGATTAGTCTCTGTGGGCTGGAAAACAGAAATATTCCTCCAGGAGAGGGCTCCGCTCTCGGGATGCCGGCCCAGACCGAATCCCCTGGCATCACCCCTCTGCATCCCCTGGGCCAAAAATGTTGCCACTCAAGCCATATTTAATCTCCACTCAACCTGGAGATTAAAAAAAGCCTCAGCACAAAATTAAAAGATTTACTGGGTATACAGCTAGTTCTTTCAGAAAAAATAGTAAGGAAAATTGTCCTGCTTTCTCGTCTCTAATAGGTACTCAGGTTTGGAATGGGGCCAGGAGACTCACAGACCAAACCCAAAGAGCAAACACTGGCAGGGGTGGGCTGTCAGGAGGAATGTTTTTAAACATAACAAAATACTTTCTTAGAAAAAAGATATCTTAACAAATTGTATACTACCTTTGTTTAATTTGTTATATGTGGTGACAACATGCAGTTTTTTTTCCAATGTGATTATTGGAATGCAGTGTAACTGCAATATAACTATCCCTGTGAGAAAGGAGGAAAGACAATAGAATTATGAGTATTTTATATCTTTTCTCCCATAACCACTTCCTACAGTGGGGAAACGTGTAAGATTTGAAGTTGAGAGTCTGAGCTGAAAAAAGACGTCAAGCCGTTCCTTCAGAACTAACCCCACTGTGATTCTGATGAATACCCTGCCATGTGGCAACAGAACTACCATTTTAAGAGACCAGAGAGCCATTCATTTCTCCTGTGGGTGAAATCTTCCCATCCTTATCACACAAATGAGTTTTACGGAGGACATTCTTCAGGCAAATCATTCACTACAGTGTAGAAAGGATAAGGTAATTTTAACCTGAAAATCCAGAGTCCTTATCTGACTCAGCAGCTGCCAGGCCGAGCTGACGAGACGCCTTTTTCATCTCTGAGCCCTTGCTTGGTTTGGCTGACAGCCTTCGAGAGCTCTCTCTGGATGGGTTCTTCCTCTCCATGTTTTACTGGGCTGCGAGGGGACTCATCAGTACTGTTTTCATCTGGACTGCCCTGTGAAAAAACAACAGTTACGTAAGAAGGCACTGCCTGGAGAGCTGGGACAGGTGAACCAGCAGTGAGTAAAGTCAGGGCAAAGGACACTGGCCTCGCCCACGTCCTCAGCAGGCACTTCCTCAGAGGTCCCAGCTGACAAAGGCTACACGTTTACTCAGCAGGAGAATGGTTTCCATCCAAAGGCAGGCTCACTGTCCTCTCCCTGCCCTCTAATTCCATTACAAATGCAAAGCACACAGACCATTCAGTGGAAGCTTTGTAAACTGCTAACAAAGGCACATTTGATTAGCTCTCTGGAATGCTCCTGAGGGAGAAGAAGAGAGGAGAGGGGATGCCCACCTCGGACCAGGCCTGCTTCCCAGGGTAACCCCGCAGGCTCGAGACTTTCTGCCACCTCCCCGAGTGTAGTTTCTCAAATTAACGTTTCAGTTCTTTAGAGGAGGTAGTGAACAGAGAAAAAAACAACTCCTTATATACGCATGCCACATTCTGCCTTAGAAAGTGTGTCTATGCACACGGAAGACCAGATACACAGTGCTTTGATCCACAAATGCCCATAACATTATTGATGTTAAGATTATCGCTTTTGAGCCTCAAAACATCCTTCTCAGTTGTTATCCCATTTTACAGAGGAGGAAGTTGAGGCTCAGATAAGTTATATTCAGTCATTCAAAAATACTTCCTGAGTGCCTGTTGTGAACTAGGCATGATGCTAGTGGGGGGTACAGAGTGAATCAAATAGACCTGCTTCCCCTCTTCCTCGAGAGACGCCTAGATTTGACCCAGTAACACAAAGCTACTTCAAAGCAGATCCAGAACTAGGTTAACAGCGCAAACTGTGAGGCCAATGAGCCCTTCAGGATATTTTAACAGGGCCCTCTGAACAGTCACGGTGGCTCAGATGCTACAGAATCTGGCTCCAATGCAGGAGACCTGAGTTTGACCCCCAAGTCGGGAAGATCCCCTGGAGAAGGGAATGGCAACCCACTCCAGTATTCTGGCCTGGAGAATTTCATGGATAGAGGAGCCTGGCGGGTTACAGACCACCGGGTCGCAAAGAGTCGGACACACACCTCAGCGACGAACACTTTCATTTTCTTTTCTGAACAGCCAAGGGATGGCAGCTGGAAAGGCGGCTCAGTAAGAACACAAGGATACTGCAGGGATACAGAGAACAGCGGACCAACGGGTAAAACAACAGCAGCAACGCAACTGGACCAGCGCTCCAGTCTGAACGTCTGCGTCCCTCCAAAATTCATATATGGAATCTTAATCCCCCAAGATGATGGTATTAGGAGGTGGGGCTTAGGTCACGAGAGCTTCACCTCATGGGATGAGTGCCTTAGGCTCCAGAGAGGTCCCCAGCCCCTTGCACCACAGTCAGTGAGGTCTGTGACCCAAAAGAGGGCTGTCCCTGGACCATGCCGGCACCCTAAGCTTGGACTTTCAGCTTCCAGAACTGGGAGAAATAAATTTCTGTGGTTTATAAGCTACACGGTCTGTGGTGTCTTGTCATGACAGCCCAAGTGGA